>JAJJMA010087918.1:18243-32126 GCA_023529015.1 Papaver nudicaule
TTTCCTAATCAATATTTGGACACAACTCTTGAGATAAGTTGTGAAACAAAGTCTCACAACTCAGTTAAGAGTTGTTCGAAATAAGTCTACAACCTTAATAGGTGTAGTGAAAGAAGTATTCCCAATACAAGTATGAGTTGTCACAGATCAGATGACAATTGCTCTTGCAGTTGTGTAAGAAAGTCCTACAACTAGAACAATGGTTGAGAAATGGTGTATTCCCAACTAGTGTTGGAGTTGTGAAACAAATTATTACAACTAACGCCCGAGTTGTCAAATAGGATCAGACAACCTATCAATGTGTAGTGAAATTCTGATCGACTACTCCAGTAAATGTAGTGAAAGAGGTCTACTCACAACTATTGGTAGAGTTGTGTGAGACATTTCCCAGTAATTCGGATTAAGTTTCACAACTGAGTCAATGGTGGTACAAAATGAAATGACAACTATGTTGACAACTCATAGTGAAGAGTTGTAAAGATTTGAGGACCTTCTACATCCCCCCCTTGTGCAACCCACTGGATGGAGTTGTTGTATAGTGGACGACAACTGTTTTCAGGGGTTGTAGATTACTATTTTTCCCGTAGTGATACCATATTGTACTTGCTCCAGCTGATTGCTTGATTCCAAATTCTTTTGGGAGTTTTGGTTTTGAAACCTTGATCGATATCTCGAGGGGTTTATTACCAAGTAAACCTAAATATCCTCGCTCTTGGTGTAAAACGACTTCGGTGAAATATCTGTTAGTTACCAAGGATATCATCTAGCGATTTAACCTGCCGTTATTTGGTTGTTGTCCATAAGGTTGTAATCTTCCGATCGGAGGTCGGGTAGCGATAGTCCTCACGACGGGCTGTGAGGCAACTCTTGCGTAAGACAGTAACGAACATTTGTTTAATTAAGTAGGAGAGTACATGTCCGTGACGACCTTGTTGTGGTTGGAGGCGTTGGAATACTGAGGGGAAATCTTTATGATAATTCGTATTAGGGTCATAATGTCTGCACCAGCTAGTCCGAAGTCTGAGGAAATTTTTTGCAAAACAAAAATATTAAACCCTAAAAAATCTCTCGTCTGTTTTCTAGGGTTTTCAACAAAAAACCAACGCAACTATTTCTTTCCCTGCCTCTTGATCATCTTTGGTGATCTATGATGGCAGGGAAGGACACCATATTACCACCATCATCTTATTCAGGTCGTAGTGATTCTATAGAGCTAAGATTCGAGGTGTTCTTCAACCCAAAACCTACGCCTCCAACCAACTTCGACACCCCATCTGCAAAAGAGCAAGCTCCTGCGATTACATGGATTAAGAACCAATAAATGATGATACCTGGACGACCCATGTTATTCTCAGTTGAGTACGATGCTGATGGAGTTCAAGTTTTGAAGATTTTTAGTTTAAAGGTGGCTGCAACGATGATATCACCACCTGAGATGTTGATTTATGCTGTGAACGATTCACCAGTGGCTTCTGATAGCTCGCCATTAGAGTTATCAGTGACCTATGACGCTGCTGGGAGGGCTAGAAGGCACATAATCTTCATCAAACTCGATCTCTCAGTTTTAGGGTTCTTTGTGCGTGAAGGAATCCAGGGAGAACAGAGAAGATACGAGGATCATAACGTGCTGTTTGATCCGTATAAGTGCTTCACATCGCGTTGCATAGGAGATTTCAGCATAGGTCTATGCAGGGACTGTAAAAGATTGAAGATTTCTGCGTATAGAAACAAACAGAGCTCCTCTGTTTTGCAAAACAAAGCATCATCGAGGATCAAAAAACAGAGCAACTCTGTTATGGGTTTCGATTATTTTCCTATTCTTACGAGTTTCTGGTTTGATTCAGGGATTATGCATGATGAAACTATGAGGAATAGAGATATTGTGAAGGTTTCTGTCGCTGATGTTGATCTGATCCGTCATCAACATGACTTTCATCACGATCAATATCATGATCATCATGATGATCATACAGAAACGCCATTATCGTGCTGTACTGTGGAGAAGAAAGGGGCTGGGCTAGGGTTTCACTGGATCAGCTACTCGGGTTTGGGTTTGCACGACATTGGTAGGATTTGTGTCCTGGCCATGGAGTTTCTCTGGGTCAGGCAACTGCAGGTGACGGACTTGTTCGATATCCGGCAGAAAACTCAGACGGTCTTTTGGGCCTGTTCGAGTATTTGGACCCGGGTTGATATTCGGATCCGGAGTTCCGTTAAGGGTCCACCTATTCTAAAGTGTATGGGTTGGGCTGTGCTAAAAGGTTTGGGCCTAACCATGAAAAGCCTTTTTGGGCTTAATAGTGGTTAGGTCAAGGATGATGCCAATTGTGTTGCTGCTCAAGACCAACATCACACTCACGTACCATGTTCTTGTATGAAGATATCAGGACTGTCAAAGGGCTTCAAGAAGAATTTTGTTCTGATTTATTTTATGTCTCAAATAAATTATGTAAGGCTGCGAGCAAATTGTAAATTTTTTCAGTCTTTTATTATTACTTTAGCTAATAGGCACTTATTAGGCTATTAGAGAGTGTCTGTATATAGCTACAAGTCTTGTAAATTTTTTCCTCCAAAGAAATTGAATGGCCGATTAACAGCTAGTCCGAAGTCTGAGAGTTGGTGTGTTGGCGGCTTAATTCTTAAGAGTATTCAACTTGGACTAGGTCCCAGGGTTTTTTACTAGTTTTTAGTTTCCTCGTTAACAAAATTATTGTTTGTACTTTGCTTTATTTCCGCATTATTTTGACTTGTCATGTATAATTAAAGTATCGTACTTGGTTGTTGACATAGCCTTTCGGATCTTGTATTGACTCCCTTGTGTGAATCAATCAGTGATGAAAGAGATCTTGTTCTTGATTACAGGAACCGTTCAAGGTTTGACTTATAGGTGGAATAAAATAAAAGATTGGTGGTGTACTCGGTACCCTCGTCTTTTCAATTGGTATCAGAGTAGGCAAACACCTTAAGATCTAACAATCTGGGTTTGGCTCGATCCAACCTATAAGAAAAACATAAATAAGAATAATGATTCTAGTTCGGTCAACGTACCCCCAAGATTTGACGGGGACAAACTATCTGGAAATCCGCGATACGGTCCTTCCTTTTGTCTAGAGACTTTGAAACTTGGACCATGGTTGTTAAAGGCTACACTCGCCCTTTTAAAACTGGTTCTACTACTGAATACAAAGAACTGGTTGATTTTGAGAGTGATGAACAGACAAAGGGCAAGAAAAATTCAGATGGTTTGAATGATATTATTCATGCGGTCACTCCTGATCTCTATCATCACGTGTTTACGTGTGAAACCTCGAAAGAGGCTTGGGATATATTGGAAACCGTCATTGAAGGGAGTACCTCTGAAAAGGAAGCCCGACTACAGACTCTCGCTTATGACTGGGAAAATCTTTGTATGTGTGATGAAGACACCTTCGAGGAATTCCACCTTAGACTATCTGAAATAGTTAATGCCCCATTCTCTTTGGAGAAAGCTATTCCAGAGAAGGATATCGTTTGTAATATACTCAGGTCCCTTCCATCCAGGTACGAAGCTAAAAATCATGCGATCCTCGAAGAAAATACTGACTTGTCCAAACTTACCCGAAGTACATTGGTAGGTAAACTCAAAATTTTCGACCATGAACACAATGTGACAAAAAGAGACAACATTGCATTCAATGCTAAAAGGAATGATGTAGGATCTTCTGAAAAGAGAAAACATAATCCCAGCAATGAATGTGATGATGTCTTGGACGAAAAATCTGAGGAAGAAACTCTACCATGTCTCTTATTACTAAACAGTTCGTGATATACTCAAGCGAAGAAACAAGAGGTTCGTAAAAATCGTTTATGTTAGGGCATTGTCCGGTCAAACCCACTAGCGTTGGTATGTCAAGCTAGTTGTCAGTTTTAGGTGTTAAAACACAATTCTTGATTTAGCCTACTAGAGTTTAGATTTCAGAATTGGGATATAGACTAAGTAGTTGAGACCTTGAAGACGAAGACTGTGAAGACAAAGAAGACATCAATTATTCTTCATCGACAAAAGGTTAGTAGGAGTTATGACTTTATGGAAATTATTCTATTCTACTTTCTCTATTCTTTCGAAATATAGTCGACTACTTTGGTAGTGTTATAATAGCGATTGAGATCGTGTTCTTGGCTACATGACCATGTGTCATGACTAGTGTTTGTTCCCGCAAATACTATGGTCACAAGAATGTATGAGATAGATTCGATACCATTTGTCCATTGCAATGGTTTGCTTGCAAATCACTTGTTGGATATGGGTGAATCTAAAGGAGTACTCTTGAGCAAGAGTCCAGTGGATTACAGCTGAGGGCGTCTCACACGTCTAAGTCCTGGTTAAGCCCAGAACTTCCAGCGGATCCTAGTTAACCCTAATCTGAAGGTCGGGCGGTTCCCGAACCGTACGCGAAACAGAAACTCTGGAAATCTCCTGAGTTCCAAAGTGCTATTTAAGTTCGTGTACCTACACAAACCTCTAAATCGGTGCTTTTGGCTGTTATTCAGATTTGTGAATATTCTTCCAGAATTTCACTTGGGTTAAACTCTGAACTCCTTTATCTCTTAGTTGGACTTGGATTATCATGAAATATCTTTTGTGGTCCATCTAACGGTTCTCAATGTGTCAATAAGATAAAGATTATCTCTGGTCTGTTAGATTTCTATCTTGAAGTGTTTTTGAGCTAACAAAACACTTGGCAGATAAATGTTAATGAATTCCAATTGAGATTAATCTCTATTACTTGGTGTGCAAGTTTAGGGTTTCCAAAACTTGTGGGACAATTAATTGATTGCTTTATTCCAAAGCAACCTATCTTATTGAAGTGTTATAAATAGAGGTGTCTATGAACGAATACCGCAAGCATCAAGCATACGTGAAGGTCCTTAGGGAAGTGAACGTAAACTCTTTTCACTTCGGTGAATGCTTGTTGTGGTATAGTCATCCTCTATTAGGTAAGCAGTTCCTCACGGGATTTACCTACGACTATAAAGACTTCTCTTGAGAGTTGGGAAGCACATGTAGGATATTGAGACCTTAGTGGTTGAAATCGGATTAACCTGTAACCTTGGTAACCTGATCACGTTCTTGTCTATTCTACGGTCCTTCTCTTCTGCTATAAGGCCATTCAAGAACTGATACGTTACATACAAGGTTTATCGAAGGAAGCAACGCACAGCTGCACTCGGTGTTGTAAGACCTAGTTAGCTCCAGTTGTATAAGTTTCTTAAGTGATTCTTTTTACAACTGAGGTAGAGACAAGTTGGGCATAGTTTACTTGGTTTACTTGCCATCCCTTGTAAGTAGATTTCCGTATGACCTGGAGCAATCCGAAGGAAGTCACTTTGTGTATGTCAAACTGAAGAGGACAGTTCAAACATACAGTTGATAATTTAGGTTGCAAAGTCGGAATTGTTGACACAAGCCTTTAACAACGGTTAAAGCAACTCCTAGGCCTGTAACGGACGTCAGCTAGGAGAATCAAGTGCGTGACGATCTGTGGGGGATCTAGAGACGTAAGGAGTGCGATAGTAGCCAATTCACTTGTGTAGATGGTGGAAAATGAGAGAGGGACAAGATTGTCAAAATACTCTCGAAACCATGTCTTATTGAAGGCAGTCGCCTATTTAGGCTCATCTCTATAGCTCAGAATGCAATCCATTCCATGAGCCGAACAAACTCTCTATGAGCTCTCTCTTATAACTCCGGTGGAGAGGGTAATGTCATAGAGCAGTATCAATGATCTCACCAACATATTAAACCCATCGATCAGCTCAGAGCCAGACCTCGCTTGATGGTACACGGTGAAAGATCAACAGAGACGTATCCTCATGGATTTCCTCTTAAAATACGACTCCATACACGAGCCTTGGTGCAAACCTCAGAAATATCGAAGCTCCAGGCCGGTCCAGAGCTCTCTGAGAAGCATACACCAGCCTAAATAGGCCTAAGCGGACCCAATCCCAAATTCAGGATGGTCTAGCATACCATGGAGAAACATGCCATGACCTCAAGTGTGTTGCAGCATAAGCACTCACACCACGACTAAGGCACAGGCTGCCCAAAGTCGAGCTTGGCCAGAGGCCAAAGCCGTAAACGCCACATAGCATGGCACCACAAACCATGAAAAACCATGGACCATCCTTGGCCAAGAGGCCAAGGCCGTGGCACAAGGCGCCACAAATTTACTTGACCTTGGCCAAAGGCCAAGGCCATAACGAAAAAATAGCCGCAAACAGGCCAGGCCTTGGCGCCATACTTCATGGCGCCACAATAAATATGCTTTGGCCAAATGGCCGTGGCGCCATACTCCATACCGCCACAATGAATATGCATTAGTCAAACAGAAAATCGTGGCGCCATAATTCATGGCGCCACAACAGGATGGCCTTGGACAAAGGCCAAGGCCGTGGCGCCACGCGCCACACGACTAGCGCTAAAAGCGCATTCTGAGCTAACCTTGGCCAAGGGCCAAGGCTGTGGCGCCATGAGCCATGGAGCCACCATAACTAACGCCAAAGGTGCGTTCCAAACCAAACTTTGGCCATGGGCCATGGCGCCATAAGCCATGGCGCCGCCATAACTAGTGCCATAGCGCAATCAAGCACTTGTGGCCTTGGCCAAAAACCAAGGCCACTCGTCATCACACCATGTTTGTCACGACAATCAGTCGTACAACCCTACTCTACCCAACTCAACTACACAATAGTCGTGTATCACTCACTCGAGATATCAAAACATCACACGGGGGGATAACTTTAGGGGTATTGGTCTGGCGGTCTACGGCAGTTGAAAGAAACTGATGGAGATAGTGGACAGTTACGAGAAGATGGCGCGAGTGGGCATGTTCCACACGACTCAGGCAGTTACGGAAACCAACGCATGTCCTCCACTCCTCCACTCTTCCACGACTTCCACCTTCTCTGTCGAGAGATCAGGGTGAGTTCAAACTATAAATAGAGGCTTCCTCTATCTTCCAAGGCAGAACGTTCAGAACAACTAGAACACCGAGAACATCCAGAAAACACACAGAGCCTTAGAGAAAAACACCTGAGAATCTAAACTCGTTCTAGCCTTGGATATTTCTAGTCGACTTCACGACGGAAATCTTGAACTCAAACACCCAAAAACTCACCTTCAACCTGATCTCAAGTTTCTTCGCTATTTCCCTCCCTAGACCAACCTCTATCCTCTCTGTGACCGAAGCAATGTGGGAACGACCATCCTTGGTTTAGGCTTGCCTTGTTCGACTTTGATCTCCGAGCACTACGAAAGTACCCAGAGACGGTACACTTGTTTTTGCAGGTAAAAACAGTTGGCGACCACAGTGGGAGATCATTCTCTCGGTTCCAGAGAAGCTTGCTCAAAGATGGTTGAACTAAGGTCGGGCTCGGATACCAAGAACCCAAACTCTTCAACAGATGGTGTTGCAGCCCCCAACAAGACACCTACCAACCCACCTGCATCCAACAATACGCCTAACGCCCCTGTTACCCTAGGTAATCCCTCTTCAACACCCGTCATCCCAGCTATCCCTATCACCCCCGTTACCCCCAGCGCTCCGAGCCACACTTCCACCAAGAACCCTCCTTCCACAGCTAAAGTCAACACTGCTGCCGACAAAGGAAAGGGAGTGTCGGGAGCATTAACCATGGAGGAGTTAGCCAAACGACAGGATGACCTCGCAGAAAACCAAGTCAAGATGTTCGATACTCAGATAGGAATTCTGGATTGTTTCAAGGCTCTAACCTCGAAGCTGTCAAGCTCACCAGTCAAGGAGACCCGTGAAGCCGCCACCGCAGGTACCCACTCGACCGTTATCCACATCCGAGACGACGAAGCGCCTTCTCTCCCAGAAGAGTCTCGGCAAAGAGGAGGACAACCGTCCCGTTATGTCACGGCGGACGACCTGGAGAGGCTGCTACGAAGCCGAGAAAGAGATATGGTGTCACCCATCCACCAGCATCAACCACCGTACCCGCACGAAGTCCAGAGGATCGCTCTCCCCAAAGGGTACATGTCACCCATGTTCTCCTTGTATGATGGAACGGGGAATGCACGTGAACACATCTCGCGATTTGTGGAGTCCCTGGGGGAACACGAGTACAACCATGTTCTAAGGCTCAAAGAATTCTCAAAGTCTCTCACTGGAAGAGCTTACACTTGGTATAACAATCTTGCTCCGAACAGCATTGGGACCTGGGGCGAGATGGTGAGCGCATTCTACCGCAAGTACTTCTTCGTATCTGAGCAGATAACGCTGTCCGACCTCGGAAGGATGTTCCAGAGGCCTAGCGAACACCCGAACGACTACGTCAAAAGATTCTGAATTCAAGCCCTTGATTGCCACGATCCGAACGTCACGGAACAGCAGTTAGTGGAGCTTTGTATCAACGGGATGATCCCTGTTTATCGAGCCCTCTTGGAAAACCTCCGCTTCCAGACCTTCTCCGAACTTCATGAAGATGCAAAGAGATCTGCCACCACTGCACCCGCTCTGCTGGAAAGAGCTAAACCCCTCAGGAGTGAAGAAACTCGTGCCACTCGTGGTGACAGGAGGCTGGTTAACAAGCAGTACAACAACAACTTGCCATCCATGGGCGCTGTCAGCGAAGGAGGGAAGAGAAAAGGAGGCGTCACAGAGGTAGCACACCCAAAGCGCGTTAATTCGACTCCGGAAACTCCAAACAAGACCACGAACCAAGGAGGACCACAACAACCGGAGATGCGGAGGCAGAAGGCCAGATCAGAGGTACCGGATTACCCGTTCCCCATGGAGGAGGTACTCGAGCTACTAGACACTTGGATCCAGGACGGAGTAATCGCGCTTCCTACACCTCAACGACCTCCTACAGCTGAAGAAGTTGCAAGCCCCAGGTATTGTCGTTACCACCAAGTTACTACTCACTCTACCAGGGACTGCTTCACCCTTAAGAGGATTTTTCAAGCCAAGGTGGAGTCTGGAGAACTGCACCTGGGGAATGAGGGAGTATATCAAAACCCTCTGCCTGTTCGAGCATTCACACTCCCAGAACAACCAGTGAATAAGAGGATAGAGGAGATAATGTACCAGCTGTGTGAGACCCTTTGTCTCTCGAAACCACAGCGGAAAGATATGTTCACGGCGCTCAACATGGTAGTAGCAGGGAAGCGCTTACCTTTCAAGGAAGTCCACAACCAGACGATACCCAAACAGGAGCCACAAGCCGGAATACAAGGCTGGGGACTCCTCACAACCACTCGAGTATCTGATGCTGAATTCTCGAAGACGCTCATCGACCCAGGATCCCCGGTGAACATCATCTCAGTTAAGACTCTCAGAGCCGCCAATATCCCACGAAGTCAAGCTGTCCGTGCCCCAACCATCATCAAGGGCCCTGACGGAGCCGAAGTACGGACTTACGGATGGATCGACCTCCCCGTCGAAATCGCCACGGTCCCAACCATAGCGGAGTTCCACATTGTCAAGGGAGTAGTCGAAAGTGACATGGTACTGGGACGCCCGTGGATCTACAACAACCAGGAGGCACTCCCCCTGGAGTTCATGAAACAGTTTATACAGGAGAGCAACGAAGCAGTAATCACGCCCGCGGAGCCCTCGGAAACCGACGGAAGCCCCCTCAACCAAGAAGGTATTTCGTCCACCTCTCTTGTATTTGACAACCCACATGCACCGAGTCGCTGGGGACTCGCCACGAGGAAAACTACCCGAAAGGAGAACCCGGGAAAACCCGTGATAGACATCGGCACCGCTATCAGAATCTTCATCAAAGCCCTTCAGGAGTCTGGAGTTGTGCGTGACAAGAAGATCCGAGGAGAAGGCGAACTCATCCTTATACCGTCCCACTCGAAGCCCTAGAGACCATCCCGGGTTTCGGAGAATACGCGGGGTTGTTCAACCTCAAACAAGAGATTGGGGAGGACGCAAACACATATATGGAAAGGTTTAGCCAGAGGGTGAAGGAACTCTTTCCTGATCATGGTTCAACCCCTGCCATACCGGCTATGGGATCGAATTCAGTCTAGCAAGGTCTTCACCAAAAACCTTAAGGAAGGATGACACTAAGCCTCCTGTTTATTGTATTTTCATTCCTCCAAAGCAGCGCATCATAGCGTGCAGTAGATAGGGTTTCCATGATTAGCAGATAGGATTTCCATTTTAGCAAAATTAATTAAGAAAAGCATTTTATTTCAATATCCCTTGAAAAACATAACCCAATCCAACCAACAGAAAATACCTATGAAAGCTAGAAAAGGGAAGGAACCCCACACTAATAAGAATATAGCACGCCTAATCGAGAATATCATTCAAGACCCTGCTAGATCCACCCTTGCAGAACAGCCTTAGTCGTTCCAGCTCCTCTTCCTCCTTCTCCAGCTCAGCTTTCAACTCTGCTACCTTCTTTTCTTTCTCTTGGAGGATCTCCAGAGACCCTTGAGCCTTAGCCTTTTCGAACCTATCTCGCAACCAAGCCACATTGAAACCCTTAGACTCAGCTACAACTATAGAATCCTCCCAATCTTGGACATCAAGCGGATCTGCGGAATTAATGGATTGGACAACCATCTCGGAGACCCTCGACAGCAGAACGTCAACTATCGACTCGGAGAGCAACCTCTGCTCCCCCTCATGGGCAATGTGACCGAACCTCCTCCAAATACTGGTGTATAACGCCTCGTACTTACTTGCTACTGGGAAATTGCCCACCAAGACGTACCCGGATCGAACTCGACTAACAGACGAAGGAAAGGCCGCCCCAGCACCAGGATAAGGAGACTCCACATCCGTACCACCGTTAATCGCCTCCACAGAATCAGAAACAACTTCCTCGGTAACCGCGGGAGGACTGGTACCCACGTCGTCTTCGGAGGTCTGTTCTTGAAGAATGGTCGTTCCTGGATCATCAGGAACAACTTCGTCGAGAGCTCCAGAGGTGTTCGCGTTGTCCTCCAAGTCATCCCCGCTCTCTAACGACTCCATGTCCTCCGAGACGGCATCAACACGACTCTCACCTCCTTGTTCCTGTATAGACGGGATTATAGTTAGGCGACATTGGTGAGGCGAAGACAAATCTGAAAGAGGAAAGATCAACAAACTCCAACGAGCTCCACCTGGGTGAGCGTGCAGTTATGAACCTCGGTAAGAAGAGGAGAGGAAGCCTCAAAACCGGCACAAGTCAGCTCGTCTACCTCCTTCCGCACCTCAAGACTCACATCGATGTCTACCTTCTTCCTCATCTCAAGGCTTGCATCTATCGGATCATCTATCCCCTTCGTCGCCCTCACATTATCAACTGGGGACTCCGTGGGACCATCACACCCCTCCGGTATTGAACCCTGCAGAAACAAAGGAGGAAGATCAACCAAGGGAGAGTGGGTGTATATCTGTATAAGACGGAGGGCTTCCACGAAGTAAAAACTACTTACTCGAAATGGGAAGGGACACGAACTCGCCGCAAGGGAAGGAGCAATGAAACAACCCTCAGGTAATTCCATCCTGTTGCATTTAATCTTCTTCTTAGGTTGAATCAACGAAGGAGGCGCCATCTGCCACCAGGGGAAGGAATCTTGTTAAGATAAGTAGGACAAGCAAAGCATGTACGTGAACATTCAGAAAGGAGACTACCTGAGGTGTTAGAGTGAAAGTGTGCTTATCGCTCGCATTCAGCTTCTTCACAAAGTTGCCTAGAACCGTCAACGTGTAATCCCAGAACAGGTTATATTCGGGAGTAACCTTCGATAACCTACCGGCCGCCAAGAAGACGATTTTCCTCCCCGGATCCTGGGTAGGGTCTAAGTACGTACGCAGGTCATCCCCAGGTGGAGGGAGAGAACGTTCAAAAGGCACGTCCTGATCAAATCCCATAAATCGCGCCGCTCTATCAATGTTATATGTCTGCCTCACCAGTGTTCCCTGATAGAAGCCGAAGATGAAGCTGGAAACGCTGCTGCACATGAACACCTGTTGCCCGTAGTGAGCGAAGTTATCAAGACCCCGAGACCCAGAGTGCAAAACGACTTCGTCACCTTCAGTTGCAATTTCGAATTGATAGACTCTATCATCATAGACTTTACACCATGGACGGAAGCAGACACAGTCACCTCTGTCCAGAAAATCTATCAACCTTGCTGAGTCCTTGGGATGCTTGTCACTCCACCACATGATCCTGGCGTACTCCAAAGAATCTGAAGGAAGACCCCCTTGCGGAGCATAATGCACGTAGTGTTCCCACAAGAAAGCTTGGAGAAAAGGGAGATTGATGAACGATGAAACGCGACCCGTGGAAGAACCAGACATGTTCTCAGCCAGAGCACTTAGATGTGCATACTGAGACCCAAGGAACAGACTCCCAATTGGCAAAGGCATCCCTCGCGCCAGCCAAACCGCGTAAGGAACAACGGAAGGCTTCAGTGTCCCAATAGGATCGTCCTCGAATATATCTCGTGACAACCAGAGTGTGAGGAATGCAGCTATAATCTTGGTATTGCTGAGAGCGTCGACTCTACCTCCAGATGAATACCAGTGACAAATCCACCTCGTATAATTCTCATCAGCGGAAGCATTGGGTAAATAAAGCTCACTGATCTTCGTCTATATTTCCTCGATCAAAGCGTCGTGAAGAAACCCCGGTTGATCCTGCGGGAGGCTATCGAGCACCGGAAGATGATACAGAGATGATACCGCCTCCAAGGAAATGGTGACCTCTCCATAGCCTGTAACAGCGGTGTTCGTAGACCTACACCAGCGAGAAGCGAATGCCACAACACCGTCGACGTCGGCATGCACTGTCAACTTCCCAGATGCTTTCAATGCATGTGCAACCCCGACGCCTTCCAAGATATCATACACCTTCTTGTCGTTCAACATGGATTATAACCAAGGGATCCATTGATCCAAGGGAGCTCTCGGACCGCGGAAGTCGACAGAGGAAGCTTCATAGTCGCCTCGTTCCAAGGAGAACCTGATGATCTCACCAGGCGTGACGACTGGAGACGGAAACTTAGTCCTGCTATTATACCTTGGAGCAAAACGAGCCCCTGGATTATCCCGATTAGTAAGCGGAGTAGTCCTCTTGCCAATATATTTGTACGCATCAAAGAACTTGTCCTCAGAACTAGGCGCAGCAGTAACAAGGAGCGCAGGAAGGACGCCATTGCTTCGCTTCCTCTACAACATACAAACGGAGGTCGAGTAAGTTATCACATTCTCTAATTACATGAACGCCCAGGCATGAACGCTTAATAGAATGCATATACGAAAAATTTATGCATGCGCGCGGTGCCATAGCCATGGCACCGCCAACTCGGCTTCAATCAACGATGAAGCCACCCTAAAATATGCGTACATGTGTAAATGCATGTGGCGCCATATTCATGGCGCCGCCTATAGTCTGGCCTCAACCAAACTGAGGCCATGTAAAAAAAAAAAAAACTGGCCTGCAGATGTTTTGGTGTATAACTGGGATAATGGTCAGGATGTGTGTATGGATATCACAGTTGTGTCACCTTTTACAGGCGTTGGGGTGCGCGCTTTTGTTCCGGGTAAGGCTATTGAAGATGCTGTCGTTCGTAAAAAGGACAAGTATCTAGAGAAGTGCACTGCTCAGGGGTTTGGTCTTGGTGTGTTGGCTTTCACTACTTTGGGAGAGTTGGGTAGCGACACTGTGGAGTTTCTGCAGAGATTGCGAAATTACATGGCTAGTCATGATGCTAATGTAGTAGTGGGTGATTTTCTGTTTCATAGGATTAGTGTTGTGCTTCAAAAAGGGATCGGAGCCCAGCTGGTTGCCAGGCTTCCATCTAAATCTTGTAATCCTGTTGACTCTGATTCTGATTCTGATTCTGATTCTGATTCTGATTC
>JAJJMA010087918.1:32226-51528 GCA_023529015.1 Papaver nudicaule
ACCTAGGTCACTTGAAAACCCTAGTTTACCTTATTGCTCTGCGTTGTAGCCCCCCTTGATGGCATGATGAACGAGATCACAAATAGAGGGAATGATAGGGAAGAAGATAATCAGGAAGAAAAAGAAAACTACTCTGAGAAAACCTATCTTTATCTCTCTTTCTTCGATATAAAGTTTAACCTAGACATGAGTATATGTATACATATATATATATATGGAATCCCAGTCCCAGTGGGACTCTCGGAAGAAAGGGAGGGTGAGAAACTTACCGCCTCACCCAAAACAAAAAAAAAAAAAAAAAAAAAAAAAAAATGAATTGGAGGGGCCGAGATTTTGCGGCGCGGATTCCGAGGCGCCATGGCCACGCCGCCATGGCCGCATCCACGCCAAAACTCGTGGCGCCATGGCCACCTCTTCCATACGCGTCCACGCCAAGAACTTGTGGCGCCATGGCCATAGCGCCATGGCCACCCTTGCCCACGCGCATGCACATCCCTGCATATAAAAAAATAATAATAAAAAAATACTTCCTCTGGCATGAAATTGCTCTCGACTATTAGGGTTATTCACATTGAGACCTAGCCTTAGAAAACCCTTTAAAATATAACGACAACAACACACAACGATGATAAGGGAGAACGCTAAAACCCTTAAAAGATAACATCACCATCTGAGTGCTTAGCATGAAACATCTCTGTTCCACACTAACCAGGGGACTTTCTGTAGATGGTGGAAAATGAGAGAGGGACAAGATTGTCAAAACACTCTCGAAACCATGTCTTATTGAAGGCAGTCGCCTATTTAGGCTCATCTCTATAGCTCAGAATGCAATCCATTCCATGAGCCGAACAAACTCTCTATGAGCTCTCTCTTATAACTCCGGTGGAGAGGGTAATGTCATAGAGCAGTATCAATGATCTCACCAACATATTAAACCCATCGATCAGCTCAGAGCCAGACCTCGCTTGATGGTACACGGTGAAAGATCAACAGAGACGTATCCTCATGGATTTCCTCTTAAAATACGACTCAATACACGAGCCTTGGTGCAAACCTCAGAAATATCGAAGCTCCAGGCCGGTCCAGAGCTCTCTGAGAAGCATACACCAGCCTAAATAGGCCTAAGCGGACCCAATCCCAAATTCAGGATGGTCTAGCATACCATGGAGAAACATGCCATGACCTCAAGTGTGTTGCAGCATAAGCACTCACACCACGACTAAGGCACAGGCTGCCCAAAGTCGAGCTTGGCCAGAGGCCAAAGCCGTAAACGCCACATAGCATGGCACCACAAACCATGAAAAACCATGGACCATCCTTGGCCAAGAGGCCAAGGCCGTGGCACAAGGCGCCACAAATTTACTTGACCTTGGCCAAAGGCCAAGGCCATAACGAAAAAATAGCCGCAAACAGGCCAGGCCTTGGCGCCATACTTCATGGCGCCACAATAAATATGCTTTGGCCAAATGGCCGTGGCGCCATACTCCATACCGCCACAATGAATATGCATTAGTCAAACAGAAAATCGTGGCGCCATAATTCATGGCGCCACAACAGGATGGCCTTGGACAAAGGCCAAGGCCGTGGCGCCACGCGCCACACGACTAGCGCTAAAAGCGCATTCTGAGCTAACCTTGGCCAAGGGCCAAGGCTGTGGCGCCATGAGCCATGGAGCCACCATAACTAACGCCAAAGGTGCGTTCCAAACCAAACTTTGGCCATGGGCCATGGCGCCATAAGCCATGGCGCCGCCATAACTAGTGCCATAGCGCAATCAAGCACTTGTGGCCTTGGCCAAAAACCAAGGCCACTCGTCATCACACCATGTTTGTCACGACAATCAGTCGTACAACCCTACTCTACCCAACTCAACTACACAATAGTCGTGTATCACTCACTCGAGATATCAAAACATCACACGGGGGGATAACTTTAGGGGTATTGGTCTGGCGGTCTACGGCAGTTGAAAGAAACTGATGGAGATAGTGGGAAGTAAAGGGAAGATGGCACGAGTGGGCATGTTCCACACGACTCAGGCAGTTACGGAAACCAACGCATGTCCTCCACTCCTCCACTCTTCCACGACTTCCACCTTCTCTGTCGAGAGATCAGGGTGAGTTCAAACTATAAATAGAGGCTTCCTCTATCTTCCAAGGCAGAACGTTCAGAACAACTAGAACACCGAGAACATCCAGAAAACACACAGAGCCTTAGAGAAAAACACCTGAGAATCTAAACTCGTTCTAGCCTTGGATATTTCTAGTCGACTTCACGACGGAAATCTTGAACTCAAACACCCAAAAACTCACCTTCAACCTGATCTCAAGTTCCTTCGTTGTTTCCCTCCCTAGACCAACCTCTATCCTCTCTGTGACCGAAGCAAGGTGGGAACGGACATCCTTGGTTTAGGCTTGCCTTGTTCGACTTTGATCTCCGAGCACTACGAAAGTACCCAGAGACGGTACACTTGTTTTTGCAGGTAAAAACAGCTTGGAGGGCTAGAGTTGGTCTCTGCTACATCCCAGACCAAAGTCTTATAGTAGGCTAGTGTTTGTAGTCAGTTTGTACTGGGCGGTGTTCAATCTGGACGAGGTCCCGAGGTTTTTCTACAGGTCGTAGTTTCCTCGTTAAAAAAATCTCTGGTGTCTTGTGTGCTTTACTTTCCGCATTATATTCTCTGATTATATAATTAAAGCAAACACAAGAAGTACGTTATTCCTAACCTGACGTTAATTCCCAATCTTGAACAAAGATTTACAAGGACTTGTCTTTGTAGGAATTGATCACTTGTGATCACAACTCAGGTTACACAGATCTAGATATTGATTTTTGAGATCGTTCAGATCTGACCATAAGTCTCACGAGCCCAAACGACAAGTTGGTTGTATTTCAGTACCCCTGCTTTTTCAATTGGTATCAGAGTCGATGAACACATTAAAGACGTAATTGTCTGTGTTTATCGAGGCTTGTGAGTTATGGCGTACATAAAAAATTGGTTTATCTCTACCGCCAATTTGGTATACCAGAGAATACAACGCTTTATTCAGAATATGTTGGGTTCTGATAAGCTTGTAAATATGCTCGAGGTTCATCGCGATGAAATCATGCGATTACATGCACTCGAGAAATTAGAGCTCATGGAACTTCTTGATCCTGAAAGATTTCGTGTTAACCTACTCTGCCGACTCCTCCAAGATCTTAATGTCAGCTTTGTAGAATACATCGAAAACATTCAGGAACAAAGAAGTAAGCGTGCTAATACAATATGTTTTAAATGCGGAAACCCTGGACACATTGAGAAAGAATGCCAACTTTCTGTGTCAAGGAATTTAAAACTTCCCAAGCATGCTTCTAACTCCATGAGTACCCCTTTGGTCAAACATAGGAAAATAAAGGCAAAAGACTATGTTCCAAAGGAAACCCAAGGCAAGAATCTATCTCACTATGGCAACTGTCATCCTGAGATTTGTGAGTATCCATATGCTCACGTCTACTCTCCCTAAAATCCATGACAGGATTTTCTCATCATGTACCTACTTGTGTGATGAGAAAAATGTGTAGGGAAGTAGGTGTATATTCTTGTAGATTTATTTAGTCTTTTTGGGTTTGTTGGTAAAGTACTTGTATGTCGAGCCTTTGCTCCAACAAGTTAAAAAGATTTTGATTTTTGTGGCTCTCAAAATCAAAGTCATAAGGAGAATTAGTACCCTTGAGAAAATAACCTGTCAATATTATCTCAAAAAGGGAAATACCTTAGTTTCCAAAATGGAAACACATACAACTTCAGTTTTGTTCAAACTCTTAGGAGTCCTATGCAAAAAGGAATTTGTATTAAGGTAAAACTTGGATTTTTGAGTAAATCCGAATTCTGATATAACTAGAATCTCGTGATCAGGGCTTGCAGTCCCCTATATATATCCGAGATACCGGACCAGACAGAGACAGTTTATTCTGCTTCCGTACGGTTCGGGAACCGGTGCCCTAGGTTTTTGTATCAGAAATTCTCCTGAATTGCGACAATTTTCCCAGAGTTGTTCAATTGACTTCAAGAACGTCTAAAGGGTTGAAATACGTTTCTTGAATCAAGTTTGTGTGGAACCATGGCAAGAACGAGAGGAAAGCCAATGGAAAATCCCCCAACTCCACCAAAAGAGAGCTCCACATCAAAGAAAAACAACTATCATCGTGATTCATCCTCGGGAATCACTTTCTACAACGAAAAGTGTTATGATCGTTATCTTACCATCAAAGATAAGCCTCTCATTGTAGAAAGAAAACTTGTTGATAGTACAAGGTTTGAAGGTGTGGTAGAATATGTTAAGTCCTTTAACTTGGGCAACATATTTGATGGTCATGGAAAAGCTTATGAGGGAATTGTCAAGGAGTTCTATGCCAACATTCATGGAACCAATGATAAAAACCCATGCTTTAAAACAATGGTTGGAAAAACAGTTATGGACATAAACTGTGATCTCATAGCATCTCTCACAGGTCTGTCCAAGCAAGGTATTATTCTACCTAGACCTGAGAATTCGGGACCAACCAATGAAGCAATTTCCATGAAACTGATAGGTCAAGAAGTTCCTTGGGATAGGAAATTTCCAACAGAAGATCTATCTGTAGAGTTGAAAACATTTGGGAAACTGGGTGTTGCTAACCTATGCCCTTCCATGATGGTCAACTCTGTGTGGGGTCATGACTTTGCAGAATTGGTTTACTATTTAAGGAGCTGACGAGAAGTAAACTTGTGTAATATGCTTGTATATAACATGAGGGAAATGACTCGTAATGGCAAGAACCTTGGGTTTCCATGTCTCATTGGAAGGATTTGTGATCTTTACAATGTTAAACCCTCGGGAAAACTGCTTGGTGGTCCACAACCACTCTGTGACAGCTCCATTTGCAAGATGTTGACTAATGTTAACAAACGCAAGAATAGTAATAACCAGGGTGATGAAGAATCAAGTCATTATGCAGAGGAAACTCAAAGCAATAACAACAATGAAGTCGTGAGCTTACTCCACACCGTTATCAAAAGACCGAAATGTCTTGAAGATAATGTTATTTGTCTACAGAAACAACTCGAACTACTTTCTTCAAAACATCCTGATCTCAAATATAGGATGGATCTGACCATGGCAGCTTGGAGCAGTTCAGAAGAGTTAGAAAACACCACTGGTAGTGAACATAGTTAAATCTGTGTGTTTTCGTTTCTTAGTAGATCAGATTGGTTGATTCCTTGTGAGAACTTGTTCTTACTTTTGCCTAAGGAATATAAACTAGATCTGGAAGTAGTTTGCCTTTTCATGCTTTTTAGAATTTTTCAAGCATGTACTACTTTATTTCATTAATAAAAAGTTCTTTTTAGATGTTTATTAATGATGTTTGCAATACTTGATTTGTCTACCTCAATCTTATTGCAACACATAGCTTTTTCCCATTGCCTCGGTAGTGATGTAAAGTTATGTCTATTTACAAAAGTTATGCTTTTTCTTACGATCAAGAAACTTTTGATTATATGATTTTTAGGGTTTTCACAAACTCGGAATCATACACTCTTTTCCAAGAGATTGGCTAAGGAAAAGAGATTATAAACAAAGCAAAACTGGATAACATTAAATTGTTTCTGTCCATGTTCGAATTTGTAAGTTGTTCTTTATTTGAATAACACCACATGGGGGAGAGTTCTTAACTTGAACTTGCGCTTAATAACAAATCTTTTTGGGGAGCGTGGTTGTGGAATATTGGGAGAAAAGTGTATCTATATTTCTCCAAAAGATGAGAACTTAGGGATCTTCGTCAGATTTTCTAGTTATACCATCTTAAACTTGGTATGTGAGTACTTAGCTTAACCTATTCTCATAGGTTTATGAAACCCTAGTCTCAAACTACTTTGTCATATTTTTGTGACAAATAGGGGGAGAATACATATGGTTCTTGTTCTTGTGGTTCATAACCATAGGGGCAGAACGTCATGTGCTTACTTGTTGTGCTTTTCCAAAGTATCAAGTAAGGGGGAGTAATTAAAGCTGAGAAGAAGCTTCTGTTTTTACCTGGAAAACAATGCACCGTCTCTGGGTACTTTCGTAGTGCTCGAGATCAAAGTCGAACAAGACGAGCCTAAACCAAGTCAATGGCCGTTCACGTTTTGCTTCGGTCACAGAGAGGATAGAGGTTGATCTAGGGAGGGAAACAACGAAGAAACTTGAGATCAGGTTGAGGATGTGTTTTGGGTGTAAGAGTTCAAGATCCCCGTCGTGAAGTCGACTGGAAATCTCCAAGGCTAGAAACGTGTTGGGTTTCTCAGGTGTGTTTACTCTGAGGCTCCGGTTTATTCAAGTGTTTTGAATATCTAGTTGTTTCTGAAAGATGTCATGCCTTGGAAGATAAAGGAGGCCTCTATTTATAGTTTTGAACTCACCCTGATCTCTCGACAGAGAAGGTGGAAGTCGTGGAAGAGTGGGGGAGTGGAGGACATGAGTTGGTTTCTGTAACTGCCTGAGTTGTGCAGAACATGTCCACTCGCGCCATGTTCTCGTAACTCTCCACTATCTCCATCAGTTTCTTTCAACTGTCGTAGACCGCCAGACCAATACCCCTAAAGTTATCCCCCCGTGTGATGTTTTGATGTCTCGAGTGATACGCAGATATTGCGTAGTTGAGTTGAGTTGAGTCTGAGTAGAGTCATATGACTAGGATGTCATGATCAACATGAGTGTGGTGTCTTCAGGACACGAGTAGTAGATGTATAGGAGTGGCCTTGGCTGTTGGCCAAGGCCAGGAATTCATAGCACCATTGACTTGTGGCGCCATAGCCCAAGGGGCTACGGCCTTGGCCTTTGGCCAAGGCCAACTTCCAAAGCGCTTGTTTAGCGCTAACCCTGTTATCATGACGCCAAGGCCAACTCGTCTTGTTGTGGCGCCATGATTTATGGCGCCACGGCCTTGGCCTTTGGCCGAGGCTAGTTTCTCGTGAGCCCATGGTGGCTCATGGTTCGTGGTGCCATGCTATATGGCGTTATGACTTTGGCATTTGGCCAAGGTCAACTTTGTTGCAGCTGGTGCGTGCTGGCTATGCCTTGGTTATGGTGTGCGTGCTTACGCTACAACATACTTGAAGTCATGGCGTGTTTATCCATGGTATGTTAGACCATCCTGAGTTTGGGATGAGGTCTACTTAAGCCTGTTTAGGCTGTTGTGTGCTTCTCAGGGAGCTCTGGACAGGCCTAGAACTTCGATATTCCTGAGGTTTTCATTAAGACTCGAATGTTGAGTCGTATAAAGAGGAAATCCATGATGATGCGTCTCTGTTAACTCTTCACCATGTACCATATAGTGATCTGGTTCTGATGCAGAGGAATTCGAGGCGATGTCGACATGAAGCAGATTAATGGGTTTAATGTGCTGGTGAGATTATCAGTACTGCACTATGATATCATCCTCTCCACCGGGGGTTATAAGAGAGAACTCATAGAGAGTTTATTCAACTCGTAGAATGGGTTGCATCTGAGCTATAGAGATGTGCATGAATATGCAATTGCCTCTAGGTTAGGCATGGTTAGAGAGTGGTTTACAATTTTGTCCTTCTCTCATTTTTCACCATCTACAGAAAGTCCCCTGGTTAGTGTGGAACAGTAATGTTTCATACTAAGCACTCGGATGGTGATGGCAACCTTCAATTGTCTCGAGGTTTTCTATTCAACACTAGTAAATGGTCTCACGGGATAGACCTAAAGTAAATTCATATGTAAGTACATGTACGTTACTAAGCAGGGATTTCTGGTTGACAGAGTGATGATGATCCCCTAATACGAGGTTCGGGGCGTCCTAGGCGTGGCCCCTACAGGCCTCGCAGACCCATCCTCTGGTCGGGACTTGGCTTCACGCGCCTTAACTTGGCCAAGGAGTTCCTAGGGTTCCTAAACCCATATGGATGCGAGATCACACCTTTTTGTTGTCGCTGGTGTTATTTAAACGAAAGAAAAGGTGACGGATTACCGGTTTCTTGGTGTAAATTCCTCTTTCTTCTCAGGAAGTCTTCGAGAGGATCCCGCTTGAGTTTGTTGGCAGACTTTGACCAGGACTTTGAATGTAGCGCCGCTCCGTCCTTATCTTGTGTGAGTTCTGGGATTGGGTCAGCGTCCCGCTCCGTGTATGGCGCATCCAACTTTTAGGGTTTCGCTTGCATACATATATATATATATATATACATGTGTGCGGTAATTGCAACACTATAGTCTTCATCCTCTTGCATGAGCTTTTCCGTAGGGTGTGGTTCTCGAGATCCATGGCTGGTAGTGATAACTCTGGTTCGTCTTCACAAAGGAGAGCTTACACCAAACGGAGAGTGTCCGAAATCATGGCTGACGAGAGCAACTTCGGTTCCTCTTCACAGAGAGAAGCCTACGTGAAGCGGAGGACGTGGATCCCGAGTCCGGTGAGTATCTTCCCATAGTTTCGTTATACCTGTACTCTGTTCTCTTGACAAGGGTGGTAGTACTACAGTGCAGAGTTATGGTAACTCGGAGCCGAGGTCGCTTGAGTGCTGGGAAGTCGAGTCTCGAGGAGGTTCCTGTATCCGCTCAGACCCCAACAAGAGATTCTGTAAGCCTTTATCTCACTTTAGCTTGGCTTCCCTTCTCTATTCTTCTTATCGAATGTCGTTCCTTTCTTTCAGGGGATGCAGCCTCGCAAGAAGAAACGTAGTGTGTCTAAGAATAACCAATCTGTCCAGAGAGGCTCTCCAACCTATTCCCCGGTTTCGGTTGTTGATGTAGATGAAGACGGCGAGGGCGGTGCCGATGGTATTGGTCCTTCATCTAATGGGGGTTCAGTTCTTGATGACGCCGGTCTAGGAATAGACGAGGTCGACCATTCGCGGGCCGGTCTTCCTTTCGTGCCAGAGATGGTCTCCCTTTCTGAGGAACAGAGGTCCGTCAGTGGTTTTCTTGTGCCAACTCTTTATGCAGATCTTTATGAGAAGATTTGGAAAAGGTACGACCATGTCGCCACTAAACAGCTGATGAAGGATACTCCTGTCATGGTAACCATGGTCTCCTTGCTCCTCCCTGTGATAAAGGAAATGGGAGAGGAAAAGCTGCATGACGTAACTTCCCAGATGATCCAGAGGTGGGAGAGTCGCATTGTCGTCCTGGAGGCGATGATGTGCAACGTGGGCTGGCTTCGTCAGCGTCTTGAGATCGTGAAAGTGGATCGTGCTGGGATGATTACAGCTCAATCAGTGAACAATTAGGAGGCGCTTCCTTCACGAAAGTTTTTCCTCTACGAGTCCCCTATAACATATTAAAATTTCGGGATTTTACCAAATATAGGCTGGCCTGGGTGATTTTATGAATGGATGACATGCAAGCTGTCCAGAAATCTGAAAATAACGTAATGTTATGGCTTATCCTTTTACGTCCTATGCCTAACTTCCTAAAAGGATTATTATGCCATGTAACATGGCTTATTATTATTATTGTGGCCTATCTTTGGGTCTTGAATTGGCAATGCTTATGCATTCTTGATGATGGCTACGCTGTGATAGCATCATTCGTCTGTTTTTCCTGATTATGGACTTGCTTCTATAAATCAGTGATATAATTCTTAATCATGGCTCATGGCTATGACTTATATTATTTTGGACATTCATATGTCTTCATTACTCAGAGAATTGGTGCATTACATGCCACAAGCCAATTTCTCATATTTATGGCAAATCGAAAGTCGTATTTACTTGACTATTGCCACAGAGAGTTGCTGAAATCCTCTCAGTCTAAACGGCGATTGCATAGCTCAATCCTTAGACTTATCTTATCTTATCAGTCTAAATGGCGGTTGCATGGCTCAATCCTTAGACTTATCTCATTGGTTTAAATGGCGATTGCCCGGCTCAATTCTTATACCAAATCTCAAAGAGATATACAAGCTTATCGCTTAATCTCTATCTTTACGCAAAGTCCTGAGTTTACCAGTAATTGGTACGACTTGCACCTAGTCATCTTTGACTTAACAAATATTTAACAAATCTTACGAGAATCAAGATTAGTTACATGGGGGGATATTCTTTAGGGTTTTGGTTTGGCGGTCTACGACACGTGTGATTGCAACGGCTCAATCACTCAATGGGAAAGACACTAAGTCGTATGAACTTTGCTGGAAAGATGGGATAAGGTAGTGGGTTGTTAGTCTTCCCTATTATTAGGCGCAAGACTCTTAACAACTGACCCCACTCATTCCTCACTCCCACTCTTCCACTTCTTCCACTTCTTACGAGATCAGTTGGAATTCTACTGCTATAAATAGGTCACTCGACCAGTTTGGAAAGACAGTTCAAGTTCAACAGAACAAACAGTTTAATTCAGTGCAAGTATAATCAATCTGTCTTATCGATAATTGATTAACTCTTCTCATTCAGCATTCAATATCTAGTGAGAACTGAATATCCATTCTTATTTAGCAATTTAATCATCAACATCACAGAAATTATAGCAATTCTCTGATCTCATCTTTCCCTGCTTCCCTCCCTAAACCAACCCTATATCCTCTTCTTGTAACTGAAGCAATACTCGAACGGCCATTTCTTGGTTTAGGCGAGTCTTGTTTGATCTTGACCTCTCGAATACCATTACAATCTTTTATTACATCATCATACTTCACACTTTACCCCTCAGATTCTCTTTATTGTTTTACACCTAAAATATTTGGCGACCACAGTGGGAGGTCATTATCTCGGTTGTAAGAAAATATGGTTGAAACTAGGAAGCAGAGTTCAGAGAACACAAATTCTCCAAATATCACCAGTGGTCCCACGAGTTTATCTACTGCAAGTAGGGTCACAAATATCCAAGTTAGTGGCGTCATCACCTCTGCTGGCCCCACCACCCAAAACGTGAATCCTATCACAACCAGAAACCCTAATTTTGTGTCTGCCTCAACTCAGGTGGGATCCAACTTATCCTCTTCACCCATGGGCGTCCCATCCTCTGTAGTGGGTTTCACTACGCCTCCCTCGTCTTCATCTCTCAAGAGCGTTCAGCAGGGGTCTACATCATCCCTATCCTTTTCCAACATGTCCCTATCTTGTGCTGTGGGGACAACCCATCTTTTTATCAAGGACGCCACTGCTGGTCCCACCATCAAAACTGTGACTTATGTCACTCCTGATGTCGTCCCCTCTCTGATAGGACCCAATTCATCTCCTCCTTTCACTCCTACTATCACCCAACCTCCTGGTTTGGGCCTTACTTCGTCTTTGCCACTCGTTATCACGCCTGCCACGCCTCATGTTGTGAGGGTCATCGTCAATGCCATCTCTGCAGTTGATGCTCCCATTCCTAACCAAATTACTCTTTCAGAACTGGTAAAGACTTATCAGGGAGAAGAGGAGAATCCAGAAGATTTCGTGCGAAGATTCAGAGCCAAAGCTTTGGATTATCATAATAGGGAGATAAACGAGTCACAATTGGTGGAGATTTGCATAGGAGGGATGGAGCCACGGCATCAAGAATTAATGGGGAGATTCCGACCCCGCACTTTCCAGCAACTCTATACAGTATCCGGGCAATACGCTGATGTTGGAGATAACTCTGTCAACATGGGACTGGGGACTGAAGGCCCGCACAATAAGGTTGTCAACCCACCTCGACGCATCTAGAGTTTCACCACCTACGAAAAACCAGTAAGTCAAGAGGCTAGTTTCTTAATAGAGAATTTATGTGAATTATTACACTTCTCGAGAGGACAAAGGGTAGACACGTTTGCTGCTCTTAACCGCATTGCTTTCAACGCGGATTTAACTCCGCCCTCACTAGAAGTTTCAGAGATGTCTCTCGCATCTGAGCCCATGGTGAAGGATATCACCTTTACTGAGGAAGATATGATGGCTGAAGATGGACATAATCGAGCTCTGTACGTCACGGCGCACGTCAAAAATGTGGAGTTCAAAAGAGCCTTGATTGATACTAGAGCTGCTGCCAACATCATAACTCTGCGCACTGCTAGGGTTCCTAAAAATCAAATCGTACATCATCCTGTCGTACTGAAAGATTTTGAAGGAAACACGACTAATACCTACGGGTATGTCAACTTGGATCTCAAAGTGGGACCCATCCAACCAAGGGTGAAGTTTCATGTCATCGAGAAAGAGCCTGATTACCACATGATATTGGGGCGCCCTTGGATCCACGACAACAAAGTCGTCCCATCTACTTATCACCAATGTATGAAGGCAGTGCTTGATAAAGAAATTATTTGTGTTGCGGCGTCAGCATCTCCATATTCGCCAATATATGAAGCAGAATTATTCGAACCAAAAGAAACTGCGCCAGAGACGCCTAACAAAATCTATAGCATTCCTCTACCTGCGTGGGCCTCCATCAAAGACGAGAAGCCCCTATCATACACGTCAATCGAGGAAAACGTGGAAGGCGTACCTACTTCATCAGGACTTCTTAGGTATGGTTCGATTATATCTCATGAATTACCTTATTCCAAAAGAAGTTATAATTTCACTACTCAATACGATACCGAGGGTAGAACTATCTACTCGCGACGGAAATGTTAGCAATTAACAGGGGAGGGTGGCGGAAAACCTCCCCGCATCGAAGAATGTTATCAGAATAAAGGTTCCTCGGAAGAAGAAATTCAGGAAGCTCCGCCACAACTACAAGATGGATTCGACTCCACCACTGATGCTCTTGAAACCGTCAACATAAGGACGGATGAGGTTCCTAGACCTATCTCTGTCAGCTCATCCTTATCAGCAAAGGAGCATGGAGCCCTGGTTAATCTTCTCAAAGAGTACCAGTATGTTTTTGCTTGGACCTACGAAGAAATGTCCGGGCTAGACGACAAATTGGTGACACATCATCTTCACGTTTTACCCGGCTCGAAGACGGTGAAGCAACAACCACGCCATTTTCGACATGAGATAGAGGAACAAATCAAGGTCGAGATTCAAAAGTTACTCTCTGCAGGGTTCATCAAACCCATTCATCATCCTACTTGGCTAGCCAACGTGGTACCAGTCAAGAAGAAAAATGGTCAAATCAGATATTGTGTAGACTTCAGGGATCTGAACAAATGCTGTCCCAAGGACGATTTTCCGCTGCCCAACATCGACATGATGGTGGATGCTACCTGCGGTCATGCCATGTTCTCATTCATGGATGGTTACAGTGGATACAATCAAATCAAGATGTACGATTCAGATGCAAGTAAGACTGTTTTTCGAACTCCGATTGGGAATTTTCATTACACTGTGATGCCCTTTGGACTCAAGAATGCAGGTGCCACTTATCAGCGGGCCATGACAGCAATATTCCATGATATGATGCATAAACAAATTGAAGATTACGTAGACGATGTTGTGGTCAAATCAAAAACACGAGCATCTCACCTAGACGTGCTGAGACAGGTGTTTGACAGATGTAGAGAGTACAAGTTGAGGATGAACCCTCTGAAATGCGCATTCAGAGTTTCTTCAGGCAAATTCTTAGGCTTTCAAGTAACTGGAGAAGGAATCAAGGTAGACCCTACCAAAACGCAAGCAATCACCACAATGCCGCCACCAAAGACGGTAAAAGAACTCAAAAGCTTCATGGGGAAGGTCTCTTACATACGGAGGTTCATTCCCGGCTTAGCCCAATTCGTAGTCTCGTTCATTCCTCTACTAAAGAAGGGAGCAGATTTCATATGGTCTCCCGTCCAAGAAGAGGCATTTAGGAAGATCCAACAATTACTACTATCACCAGCAGTGATGAAAGCACCAGTACAGGGACGTCCTCTACTTCTTTACACAGCATCAAGTGACACTGCTATTGGAGCACTCCTCGCACAAGAAGGTGACGATAATGTTGAATATCCAGTATATTACATTAGTCGTACTCTGAAGAATGCCGAACTCTGCTACCCGAAGGTAGAGAAGGCATGTCTATCCTTAGTCTTCGCAATCCAGAAGTTCAGGCATTATCTCTTATCAAACAGGGTCGTGCTAATCACAAAAGCAGACCCCATAAGATTCCTCTTGTCCAAACCAGCTCTGCTCGGAAGGCCAGCCCGTTGGCTACTGCAGATGTCGGAGTTTGATATCGCTTGTGTGGCTCCGAAGGCAATCAAAGGCCAAGCTGTCGCAGATCTTCTTGCGGCCTTCCTTGGAGAAGATACCACCGTCCTGCATGAAGATGTACCTGGGGAATTCCCGGAAATATCCTTGGTCAAGGAGGATACTTGGTTATTATACTTCGATGGCTCCGCTACGCCAAGTAACAACACTGGAGGAGCTGGAATAGTATTAGTTTCTCCTGACGGCGAGGTATTCTCACACTCGTTCAAATTAGACTTCCGATGTACCAACAATTCAGCGGAGTACGAAGCCTTCCTGATTGGATTATCATTGGCCGAACAAGCGGGAGCTACCAATCTGGAGATTAGGGGTGATTCCAAATTACTGGTGAATCAAATGAATGGTGTTTACTCATTAAAGGAGGTCACTCTAGCTCCTTTTCGCGCTGAAGCACAGAGACTATTAACTCGTTTCTCTGAAGCCATTATCATTCATACCGGTCAAACTAACAACAGGCATGTTGATTGTCTAGCAACATTGGCTTCGAAGTTACAGTTTGAAGGTATGGAAACGACTCTCACCGTGCATAAGCGTACGCTTTCGTCGACTTGGTTAGCACAAACTAGCGAGCCATCAGTACATGATTGGAGGACACCTGTCATTGATGAACTCACCCGATCATCACCCGAAAGGAAAGTTCGTCTCAAAGACTTGAAGAACTTTTTCTTATTACACGGGATTCTCTATCATAGGAATTCAGATGGATCTTTGTCCAGATGTCTTGGGGATATCGAGGCTTAACAACGGCTTCATCACGTCCATGAGGAAATATGCGGACAAAGTCTAGTGGTCACTTTATACAGACGACTCCAACGGTTGGGATACTACTGGCCCACCATGGAAACTCAATCTAGAGAAATACAGGGCTCTTGCAGTAAGTGTCAATCTGTTGTACACCGTTTTGAAGCCTTGATGGTTATCCCGTCGAAGATTGGCGTGAACCTTACATCCAATATCTTCGGGATCATGTCCTACCTGCTGAGAAGAAAGATGCGGAAAGATTGAAAAGACGAGCAGCAAGGTTCATCTTTCACGAAGGAATTCTGTACCGCAAAAGCTTTGGTGGAGATTTATTACGTTGTTTGGCAGATCCGGAGATGAGTACTATACTCAAGGAGATGCATGAAGGCGAACACCAAGGTAAGAAGAAATTATTTTTACAAGTTCATGAAAAATATTATTGGCCTACTATGGAAGACGATGCTGCCATGTTTGTTCGAAGGTGCCATCAGTGTCAGGTTCATAATAACCTTATACACTCTTCGTGTCTTCCTCTGCAATCCATCAGCAGTCCTTGGCCGTTTTATAGCTGGGGACTTGATCTTATTGGAAAGATCAATCCCGCATCTTCTTTACAGCATGAGCACATTATAACCGCTACTGAATATTTCACGAAGTGGGTGGAGGCGATTCCGCTTAAGAAAACCAAAGGTGTCAATATAGCTCAGTTTATCAAGGAGCATATCATCTGTAGGTTTGGAGTTCCTAAGCACATCATAACAGATAATGGTTCGCCTTTCGTTAATCAAGTTGTAGGGGAATTACTTCAAGAGTATGGTATTCAGCATATTTGCTCTACACCTTATTATCCTAAAGGAAATGGGCAAGCTGAAAGCACTAACAAGACGTTGATTCGGATTCTGAGTCGAACCGTTCATGATAACCAGCGGTCTTGGCATGAAAAACTCCCCATGGCATTATGGGCATATAGAATTTCTCCAAGGAGTTCTACAGGAGCTTCTCCATACTCTCTGGTATATGGTACTGATGCCATTCTTCCAGCTGAAATCAAGATTCCTTCGGCACGCATCGCCATGGCTAGCGGGGTCTACGCCGACATTTCTGGTTCTAGGTTTGCGGAATTGGATACTATCGAAGATAGGCGTACGAAAGCAGAAGCTCACATGGAAGCTTATAGAAGAAGGATTTCTAGAGCATATGATAAGGCCGTAAAGCCAAGAGTCTTCCAAGTTGGGGACTTGGTATTAAAGACTGCCAAGCATATTCAGCAGGACATGTCAGCTCCAAAATTCTCAGCTAATTGGGATGGGCCATACGTGGTGACTAAAGCGGCGCTTAGTGGCTACTACAAAATCGCTACCTTGGATGGAAAGCCCGAAGGTACGGTAATCAATGGAAAATGGCTCAAACCTTATTACGTATGAATTTCTGACTACTTCTTTGTAAAAACTTTACGATTTCTTCCAAGTTAGTGCAAGCCTCATTTGCACTTAACAATTACAATCTTTATAAAACTTTTCATTCAGAAAATACTGTTTATTCAATTCAAAAAAAATAAATCTCTCTTCAGAATAAGCCTTCCAAGAGTGCATAATCTTTCTGATACAAACTTTCCATCTTTTCCCGAAATGCCACAGTTTTAGCCGACAAATTTTGGATAGCTTCGCCCACTCTCGCAGTTTCTTCCGCAATTTTTTCTTTAAGGATCTTCAGCTCCTTTTCTCTTGCTTCCTCTTTAGCCTTCAAGTCTGCGGCAATCTCATGTTCCAGGGTTTTCAGGCTTTCCACCATTTGATTAACTTTCTCAGTTTCCTCATCAATGGCTTTTTCATCTTCATCAATGATCTTGGGATCATGGCCATCTGCTAGAAAAGACAACCGGTCCATTTTTATCTTTTCAAGTCGCGCCTGAAGCCATCCAACCCTGAACTTAACATTTTCGGCTGAGGAAAGTAAACGCTCCCATTTCAGAATAGTAGACAAGGTAACCTTGTGCAGTGATCCTCGTTCCATTTCTGATATCATCGTCATCAATAACGCGATCATGGACACCAAGACTGTTGAGCAGTCCTTACCCAAGACTTGGGTAGTAGCCATGTGGCCGTACTTTCTCCATATTTTCGTATACAGGGAAACATATTTCTTCCGCACTAAGAAACCACCAACAGATTTGTATTCTTGGGATAGGGATCGCATCTCAAGATCAAAAAGAAGACCCGCCCTAATGCTATTACCAGGAGGGACGTGATCTTCAAGGTCTACCACCGAAGCGGGACTGTAAGTAGGAGAGTGGGGAGTCTCAGTTATCTTCCTTGGGGGAGCGTGAACACTCTTTTTACGAATCTACAAAGAATAAAGAGTAAGAAGATATTTTCGTGTCTAATAAATGAGATGGATAAAGAAGGGGATTTACTGGTGAAGAGTTGATTGTCTTTGGCATCTTGCTTCGTGGATTACTGGTATTGCTATCTCCTTCCTCTTCATCCTACAATTAACTTATAGTTAATGGATTTCTAAAACATGAGGAAGCACAAGTGAAGAATTACTTACAGAGTTGGGAATCCAATCCTTACGCTTGATGAATTGGCTCAAAGGAATGTCACTGCTACTGTTGCTCGACATGATACAAGGAGAGAAGAAAATATACAGAGAAAATATGATTGATGGCGTTTCTGGGACATATATTTATAGGCGCGGAGTAATTTTTGAATTCTAGGGTTTTGAGAATTTAAACTCAAGAAGTAATTGTTGCCTACATAAGAGGAGTTGACTCAGATGCATCAAGTGGACTGACAAGTGTGGAGATAAGGTTCCACCCGTTAAATTCATTAACTTGTGTTTATCCTGAAGATATATCACGCACGGTTTTAGGAGGATCCTAACCTGATTAGGGCTCTCTGGAAATTGCTTAAGCAGGCTTGGTCTTTAGGCCCTGTTTGGATTCCATGTTCGTGGATAAGATTTCTATGTGTATGTGGCTGGTCCATCAACTTATGCTCACCCTGGAACACTCACGGTTCCATGCTGCGCAGGGGACTTAATGTTGATGGTGGTTTTTGGCGAGGAGGTCACAGGAGTAATTTCGCATCAATTTCTGGCATCCTGGAATAGCTCGAGATAAGGTATGAATTTATTTTTACAATAGGGATAAGATATTTGGTTGTCATTGGCCATATGTTGATATCTCACGACCCTAGCCTAGTAGCATGGTCCATATCCCTAGCCTAAACGTAAAAATACCTATGCATGCGCGTTAGCCTAGCTCATGCTCGAGCCAAACCCTAGGCAATTCACGCCACAAGCTTTGGATGCCCACGCCATTGCCTTGGCCTAGCTTTGGGTATCCACGGCCATCTCCTTGGCCTAACTTTGGGTATCCACACCTTTTAGCTCGCCTAACCCTTGGAGGCCCACGGCCACTCCTTGCACTAGCTTTTGGACGCTCACGGCCACACCTTGGCCTGATTTTAGGTGTCCACGCAATCCCTAGCCTAATCCTTATGCTCACGGCAATCCCTAGCCTAATCTTTGGAGGCCCACGACCATCGCCCTGCCTTAGCCTTTGGATGTCCACGCCATTAGCTTGCCCTAACCTTGGATATCCATGACCATTAGCTTGCCTTGGCACTTGGGTGCCCATGCCACCTCCTTGGCCTGATTTTGGATGCCCACAGCCATCCTTGCCCTTAGTTTTTGGGCATCCACGTCTATAGCTTGGCTTTATCTTTGGATGCCCACGGCATCACTCTTACTTAACTTCTTGGGGGCCTTGCGCCACCCCTTGCCTAGTCTTTGGATGCCCACGCATCCCTCTTGCTTAATTTCTTGGATACCCACGGCCATGCCCTAGCTTATTGCTTGGAGGCTCACGGCTATGCCTTGGCCAAACTCTTGGAGGCCCAAGGTCGTGCCTTGGCCAAATATTGGAGGCCTTATGGCCATGCTTAGCCTAATTTATGGGGGCCTTATGGCTTTCCCTCGCCTAATTTGTGGAGGCCTTATGGCTTCCTCTCGCTTGTACTCATGGAGGTCCATGGCCGTCTTCTCTCTCACGGCTATCTTTGCTCTCTTAGAGCTAGAGTATATATTTTCCTAGCCTCCCCTCTATTTATGGGTCCCACTGATCCAAGTCCTAGAGGATTATGGATTTTATTGAGTCCATAATACTCTAGTTTCCTAATCAAATACGGAAATACTAGTGGTAAGCCCGTGCGTTGCACGGGTTCATATAATCCACTAAATAATTTTCACTTCAAAACAAATTTTATTTTATTTTCCAAATTATTAGAGTAGACGTGTCGTAGAATAAGGTTGCCAAGTTTGTAAATGTGTGATAATATGGAAGAATATTAGTAACCCGTGAATTTATAGATTGAACGACAATATGGTATATGTGTATAGTCCGATAACTATAAGATGAAACTGCAAGCTATATT
>JAJJMA010087940.1:0-15044 GCA_023529015.1 Papaver nudicaule
ACTTGACATCAAAAAGCAATTTAACAAAATAGGGATTTATTAGAGTTCGGAAAAGCAATTTTGTAACAAATTTGTGGTTTGCTAGTACTAATACATCAGGGGCATACCCTCCCTGGTTTTCTTAACTCCTCCCATTTCCTAGAGCATACCCTCTCCATTTCTAAAGTGAAGTTCAACAAAAGTTTAATTTAAGTCTTAACAAAGTAAGTGAAGTTCTCCGTTTCAAGTCTGATGGTTTCTTAAGTATTTGGAAATCAGTTTAGTTGATGTAAGTCTGCAGTTTCAATTCAAGTTGGGCCTTTAGTCTGGTTTGGTCCTTCTCTTAATTGTTCTTTGTAGGTTAATCTAGGTGTTGCATGTTGTTCTAATTGCATTAATCAAAAGGAGTACAAGAGATGTCGTTGTTTTTTTCCAAAATCCAGTTCGGGTTGAGCCTTTTCTCTCGGACGACTAGACTGGCTCTCAATCATAGATTTAGTGTTGTTTCACCAACCCCTTTCTCAACTATAGCCCCATCTCCATCTTCATACCCACATCCTATTATCACCAAATCCAGCCATGTATCATCGGAGAAACAATCCTCTATGGGAGATGATCCAAGAAGATTCATCAAAGTGCTAATCAGATTAAGTTCCTGTATTTCTTCATCCATGCATACAGGAATCTTGATGTCAGTTTCAGAATCATCGGTACCGGTTCATGAACTGAGTCATAATAGCACAGACATCAAAGAAAATGTAACCCATGAAGGTTATACTTTTGAGAGTTCAATTCATAATGGAAAAACTTTAGGCCAGGTCTTCTACTTCCTCGGCCTTTTCAGCTCGATTCCGCCGGTTTTAAATCAAAGTGAATCAGTTGGTACGAAGACAAAGGGGAAATTCACAGTCAGTAATGGTTCTATAACGATCCACGGTGGCGTTTTGACTCGGATCTGGTCTGGGATTTCTAGTTACCAGGAATGCACAATTCGCCTGGGCGTTGTTTCTGAAAATGGACACGTGGTTGCAAATTTTCCTCAGCGTGTTCTGAGCAACAGCTTTTGTGCTTACCAACAAAGGATGATTCCACCGGCTAGGGAAGATTCCAAGAACCACTCGACTAAGACTCACAAGATTCGAGTTGGGATGGAATTGCCAATGATGGTGCCTGACAAAAAGGAGTTTATGGAGCCCACACCTAAAGATAAGTTAGCAGGAAGAATGCCAAAAATGAAGGAGGAAAATGAAAGAAGAGCATTTTTGGCCCGCTTACCAACAAAAGTGTCTGATGCCATGAGTCTTGGAAAACTACCAAGAATATTCCTCTCCCATGTTTATACTCTTGGAAAGTATATTGCACATGGGACCATCAATACATCGGAGCAGGCACTTTTAAAGATTCTCTATTTCCCTCTAAAGAATCTATATTATTTATCATATGAAGACCAAGTGGTGGGAAGGATTATGGTGTCTGGCCTGTTTGGATTATTTTGGCGTTTCTGGCTTTTTTGTAATTCAAATGGGCAACACTGTCCTATGGACAGAAAGAGTGGTTTTCGTTTGCGAGAGTTTGGCGGAGGCCAACTCTCGCACGTGGAATGAAGACCATGGATTGGGACTGCCAAATACCGCACTTCAGTTTGGCAGTCCTCATAACAAGGTGTGAAGTGTATCAGGTTCCAGATCTTCTTTGCTTCTTCAGGTTTATTTTATGTGTGGTTCTTGTTCGTGCTACAGTTTGTGTTTGTGTGTTTGGTGTGCTTGTGTGTGTTAGTCTACAATGCAGCTTGATGATGTTCCAGTTTCAAATGACCAATGGTAAAGATAAAGGTAAAGATAACTCTCATGGCAGTAGAAGGTCTCGCCTCCGGTGCTGGACTCTTGATTATCGGAGAATTACTATTAACAATACTCTGTTCCACACCTCTCTATCTACCACCATTTCTTCTTCAGTTTTTTTCAGTCAAAAACTTGCCCGCCTTTCTGGGATGGGATGCTGCTGGGTCCTAAAGGGTGCATATGCTACTACATATGATGCTTCTTCTGTGACTGATAGTGGTCTTTTTTCAATTTCTAGTTCGATGATGCTCAACAATTCTTCAAGTAACAGTTCAGGAGGAGATGTACTTCTAGGGTCTGCCAACCCGTTGGTCCACAAACGTATTCAAGCGAATTTAGGATTAGCCTCTTTTTGTTGTTCTTATGTTTTCGGCTTAGCCGATCTATGTTATCTTGTAACAACAAAGTGTATGGTAGTTGGACTAACCATGTCTAACTACGTAAGGTTTATCCTCTAAATAAAACACTGTTTTTCAAAAAAAAAAACATCAGGGGCGAACCTCTTATATTAGCCTGGCCCCCCTCTAGTTCCACAAGCCTAATAGTGTACCGAGGTTTTGGGCTTAAGGTACTGTACCGGGCCGGAATCTTTTGTCCAGCCCTCTGGGTCCGTCCCCGTAAGAAATTATCAGATTGCATCTTCATGACATTGTTACTCTCTTATGTCGTCGTTTCCAAGCTCGGGGTGCGGAAGGTTTGGTGTTTGCAATTTAAGTTTAACAAATAACTCAATTAAGCATGTCGGATGTGCTCTCGTGATCAAGATATATGGAGTTCAATTCATACTGCAATTTGCACGCATTGCAGTATCTTATTAACTATCTTACTACTAAAAATTGAACTTAGGCAATATAAAAGATTTAACTCATCTACTGAACATTGTATATAAAAACCTTTCAAAGTTGAACTGTCTAGGGTGAATGGGATTCTCAGGATCTACCTCAAGGCAAGATAAGCGTCCAAATTAATGTCTCTCCTTTCACATCCTACCTATCTGCAGTGCACAAGCCAAAGATATACCAACAAGACCACCAACCATATTTTTTATACTTCTTATGTCTTTACGTACATCACGCACAGCTTCCATGAATTCATCCCCATGCTGCTGCTTAGAAATATTACTTGCGTCTTGCTGGAGAACTCCGGTTCCCGGGAGATCGGTCTTCGTGGAAAAGAATTTCTGTGCTTTTTCCAATGATTTCTTTGAGCTGCTTGAACTTAAGAACCTACTAGTCATGCGTGCAGCAGCAATACGTAATGCCATCTTCGTCTGATTTTTGTACGGAAGCAATACAAATCTTGATTTTCCTTTTACTCAGATTTTTTTTTCTCTATGGTGAGACTTGGTTGCCAAGAAGGAAAATATAATACCGTGCTTCCCTAGGGTTTAAAAAGATCTGTGTGGCTTCAATTGGGTTATTGTTCCTATTTTATAGGCCAAGAAAAAGCAGAAGTCCTGATTCTCGACATGTTAAGCGGCGAATAGGATTCTCAGGATCAAGTCGTTGTTGTATACTGGTAAGGCAAAAAGTCCTAATTACTAAGATCTGTTAAATTAAACTCTTAGGATTTTGTTAACAAAATAAGTCGTTGTAGTATAGTGGTAAGTATTCCCGCCTGTCACGCGGGTGACCCGGGTTCGATCCCCGGCAACGGCGCTTTTTATTTTGGCAATTTTGATAGGCATCTTATAAATGTCAATTTAGGTGCCTGAAAGATTTCATGACTGATTTTGTTTCTATGGTGCCATGCTTATTATGTTGATAAATACACATGAATTACTCATGAATCTTATTTTGGTCAGTATAAAATCTTAATTGTATTTTTTGATCATCTTCTTGAATGATCTCTTTGCTTCCAAATCTGATCTACTAGAAATGAATACGGAGTACAATATTTGCTATTAGCGTCTCGTTCGCTGAGCTGTGGCTGGTAATTTTTCTGAGGGTCCAGAGGGAAGTTTCTGTCCAGTCTCTCGTTCTATTCGTCTTTTGAGCTCTCTGAGTATACGAATTTGGCCTAGCTTCTCTGGTGAAAGTTTGTCCCAGTATATTCCTAGTGAAATGAAATTGATATGAAATCACAAAATACATCCCCGTAGTGAAGTAAAATGAAGAGACTGAATGCTGCAGATTATTATGACTTCAATTCTTACCTTGAGGTTTCGGGATAGAATTGTTGGTGAAGATAACTTGGGTGGGAGTGCAAATGATATCAACTGGAACGTCGTGAATCAATAGTTTCTCAACAGGAATATCATCCACTAGTTGCCGGTCGTGTACTGCAATGTAAGTTAAAGTCATATCGATAGTATCAATTCACAGAACATTGTTAAACCTGTATAGTTACTCAAAAAAGAGATGTGTGATAATTCGCCAGGAAGGAAATGAATCCATCTCCAGCATAGATTATTAGTATCTAGAGATTGTAAAATAGTACTCATGTGAAAATAGAATAGGAGGTCAAGATTTTATGGGAGTTTCAATTGGTTTCCAGAATGAGGTGATCCCAGCTGTGCATTTGGAGACTGAGACCTCAACCAAACTGAATGCACTCTTTTGATACGGAGAAGATAAGAAGCGATGAATTCCTAATTATTGAGTGACTTACTTGAAGTGACGACCGGAGTACTGTCATCAATTGCTCCCATGTAACGCAACATTGCATATTCAAGTTCGGCAAACCCCTGAAACACGGGAAAACCACTTCAACAAACCTTACAGCATTAAGGTGCACATTCTTGATGCACAAGTAGTACTCTCGCATTATAGTTTGAGGGGTACGTTTAGCAGTCAATCGAGAACAAAAGTATGCATTTTGAGGATACATAATACCATTCTGTTGGGATTTGTACAAACCAATCGGAGATAACTGAAAGTAATTCCTGTATATCCGTTGTGAACGCAAGCATAAGGTAACCTTTAAACTTCTATGTTGAAATTTTCTAGCAAATGGCCATTCCATAATTTTTTAGCAAGTAGTATTCAGCGCCTTCACCATCACAATAAAATGACCTTATTTTCAGTTCTCAAGTTCTGTAACAAAAAGGGCGACTCTAGTGTAATTACAAGTACGCCGTAAAAGACTGAATTAGCTGACTCCCCTCCATGTGTATATATAGGGCAAGTATCATGTTACTCATTGCATCCCAGTGACATTCCAATTGTGATCCCATGAATCACCTAGAGTTTTGCAAGTGATTAAATGGGAAAACAGAATCGAGGTAGAATTATTACCTCGCCTTTACCAAGCCGTGCACCAGTCTTTGGATCAACCGCAACCTGGGTTGCGCGGAAACGCCCATATAGGTGCCGTGTCCCGTACCCGTACGTATCGGTACGGGTACATACGCGAAACGGCTGAAATACGGCAGAAAGTGGAAGGGAGTAAATAGGGGGTTTGGGTAAGAAGAAAAAAAGGAAAAGGATTAGAGAAGGAGATGGGTTTTGAGATTCATATCTCTGTTGTTGGGTACTTTGATTTCCCTTTTTTCTTCTTGATTTGATTTGATACAAATACGGCTGAATACCAAAATCTTTTTTTGACTTCTTCCTTTTTCTCTGAACCTGAACCAGAATCTTCTTTGAATAAGAGAGAGAGAATCGAGTGGGGGAGGGGAGGTTGCTGTGGTAGCTATGGAGTATGAGAGAGAGACCGAAGAAGAAGATTTAGGGATTTTAACGAAGTATTAGTTGAATTTTCAGGAAAGATAGTAAACGTTGACCACTAATGGACAGCAAATATCTATACTTTAAATCCAACCATTAACATTTTAAAGAGTGTCTAACGGTAGATATTACAAAACACATCACATTTTGATTGCTGGAGGTCAATAAATTACTTGGTGTTGCGCAATATTTATTGTGTATACTGTATTTATATTTAAAAAATGTAGACCATAAGCCGTTTCCCCGTACCATGCATTTTTGGAATTGGCGTATTGGACACACGGAAACGTACCCGTATTGGATACACGTACCCGTATCTGTGCAACCCAGACCGCAACAGAACCAATAACTATTAAATCCACTTTGAGCTTCTCATCCAGACCAATTGGCTTTCCATACTTGGCTACCCCAACAGATGTACAAGCTTCACCCATGGTGCTAAGAGACAACATACTAGATTCCAGCACTGAGAAGAATCCTGTCCTCAGCCGTGGCTGTGGTGTCAACAACTTCTTCTCGCCTATTTAAACAGTAACACCTAAAATACTCAGGTCGTTTTCTTACTAGAAAAAACCAGATTTTAAGTTATCAAATAATCGAGCTACATTTCATCAAATTAACCATAGAACAACACTAACCTGAGAGTGTTAGAAACCGAACCTGCTTTTGTGGAGAATCTGGATTGACCTTAACACAATCTGATGTTCTAAACACTTCCAATTCTGATAACTTTCTTCAAACAATACACAATTTCCATCAGTCAACGGCTTGACAGTACAACACAAACAAAACACAATTCAGCAGATACCAGGCCAATGCTTACAGAAGAAGAGCTAACCTTTTTGGCAGCAGCAGCAGCACCAACAAAATTAGGAATCCGATGGTGAACAGGACGAGGATTTTGAGCAATGTTTTCAGCTTCCATCATATCCCAAACCCTTTTCCTAATTATCCATTTCCAAGCTTTAGGATCTTCTTCTTCTGCTTCCACGGCACTTATCTCCATCTGAGCTTTCTCTGCCATTTCTTCTCTCGCTTTTGAATCCAAAGTTAGCCTCTCAGTCTCAAAAGCAGCTTCATTGAAGCCATTTTTGCTGTTACTACCACCCATAACTGAGAAATTCATTCTGAGAGGACTCAAGTAACTATTTCTGAATTTGTTTTCGAAATTGAGAGAATTAAAACTATGGGTTTTGGTTACATGTGATTTTTCTTTGATAATGAAGCAAGATATCTGCTTAAAACGAATCAAATTTGCATCCATTGATGTATATTTTTTCTTAGAGCTTTTTCAAGCACTGGATTTTTTTTTTTTTTTTTTTTTTTTTTTTTGATACATCAAGCACTGGAATTTGTAAACAGCTGTTTGCCTCAACAAGGATAAGGTTATAATAACGACACCCCTTATAAACAATCTGCTTTGGTATAGTATCCTATTTGGACACACCCCTTGGGTTTGTGGATGGCAAAGATCTTGCCTGGCTTGGCCCAACCGGCCCATTCTAGACATACCAGACACCTGAAAGCTGAAACATGCCTATCTAATTTCAATCAAATTTGCATCCATTGATATATTTCTTTGGAGCTTTTTCAAGCACTGGAATTGCATAATTGTATGCCTCAACAAATTGGATAAGATTAATAGATGACCACAAAAATAAACCTCAAAACACACAATTTACAAAGGAACTGAAGTTTTACAAATAAACAGACCAATGACCCAAACTTATGTGCGATATCCCAATGGCACAGCTTAAGCTGCCAGGACGATTATTATAATGAAAAGGACGAGCCCAAAAATCACCCACAGCAGGCACTTCAGAGATGAATCTGATTTTTGGGTCTTGTACGCTTTTTCGAGTTCGTCTTTTCCCCCTTTAATTTCTGTGTTTGATTTCTGGACGTGTGAATCAATGTCAAGGATACAATCTCCTTGCTCATGGACCAGCACAGCAAGGTCTTTGAAAATCTCACTCATCTCGACAATCTGGTTCTGTATCTCTCGGATACCTTGTTCTCTTTCTTCAATGATTGCTTCATTGAAAACAATGTCATTCTCCAGTACCAAGACTTGTTGTTCCTTCCGTGGAGGCTCTGTAAGAGCAATGTGCTGTACAGCGCTCTTCGTATCCGAACTTCTGTCTACCTCCTCGCTTGGAGTGTAGGTGTAGCTGGATTTTGGGGCATGTTGTACCTCCCTTGCAGCAGCAGTACGCTGTGCTTCCTGAAACTCTTTCAGAGACGATTCAAAGTCCATGGCAAGTTTGGCGATTTCGCAAGCTTCAGCAGGCTGATCTGTGTCACTGGCTTGTTTAAGTTTAGCAGAAGTATCTTTCATCAACTGTGTCAAACGTAATCTTGTGTTGCGCAATTTCTCTCGATGCTGAGGCGTATCTTTTGGAGTACCAAGGGAATTAACAAGAAGCTGAAAGGTAGTAACTGATGTTCGGATTTGAAAAACACCGTATGCTAAAGCTTGTTTAGGATCTTGTTTTACTGCTTCTAGATCTTCAAAGCTGCTCATGTTATTCTCTGAAAACCCTAATACCAAGATTCCTCCTTCCTCTCTAGGTTGAGAGCTTAGCAGCAGTACTGCTTGCAATCAGGGAATAACAACAAGAGAAAAGTAGACGCGAACCCTTAACAATATTTTTGATTGATTCCAAGAACGAATTTATTTATAGAGAACATAAAAATAAAGTCGTAAACAAATATGGAAGCCAAAACATGACCTAAAAATAGACTCCCGAGCAAACTAGAATGCTAATCCTAATCGGTGCCGGTAACCAAACATTGCCTGCCCGTATAAGGAAATTAACATAGAACGTTGGTTGTATATCCCATATTAAGGCCACAAATGGGTTTTTTCAGACGTTACAATTGTTAACCAAAGATGGCTAGATTAACGTTAATTCATGATGGGGAATTGTTGCTGCATGGTGAAACGACGGCTGTGCAAATGAATGGCCAATATGTGGTAGTGAATGGAATTAATGTTACAACTTCAGTGGACATCATAAGCTGCCCTGGTGTTGATAGTGGCGGTGGCAGTTGTTCCAGCATATGACCAGTGAGAGAACAGAGATGGATAACTTGGAAACAAGTGTTCTTATCAGTTGTTAGAACTGTGTACTACGAAGTTGATGGCTGATGTACGTTCTACTCTACGGTGACATGATGTAATGTTTCCTCAACTGATGATGATGTTGCAGTTCAACAACGTGTTGATATGATACCATGAGGTGTACGTTTAGCAGTTAATCAACAACAGAAGTGTAAATTTTGAGGATACACGGTCATTGATCTGTTCGGATTTTTGGAGAGACTACTCACCTTCAAATCTGGAGAAATCATGGCATGTAAGTTTGGGAACAATTAAGTTGGACTACAAATATGAGCGACTAGCTAGTAGCGTTCGGATTTTTCTGCCAACTTATTATCAGATTATATCACTGAGGAGTTGAAACACTCTGTCATAAGCTCATTATTCTTTAAAAGAAAATCAATGAGGAGTTGAAACACTCTGTCATAAGCTCATTATTCTTTAAAAGAAAATCAAAAGAACATAGATTTATTGATAATATCTGGATTAAACCGCTAACAATTAGGAAATTCTCACAGCTCACTTGAAAACATGCATGGGCCACAACTTACAGGGATAAAAGGAAGGAAGGCCAATTCCCAACTTAAGCCTTCTGGACGATTATCACTATGAGAAGGAAGACCCCAAAAATCACCAATAGCTGCACGTCAGAGATGACGTTGATTTTTGGGTCTTCACTGCTTTGTCAAGTTGGGGTTTGGCCTGTTGAATTGCCATACGTGAGTTTTCGATTCCATCGTTAACCTTATCCATTGTCACCTATTCACTAATAACTGGAGATGTAGCAGTTTCCTTGGTCCTAGGAACCAATTTAGTAGAGACCTTTGGTGCAGGATTCAACCTACACTTGGCACTCGAATGCCCAAAACACTTGCAATGAGAGCAAGAAGTAGGTCTCCAGGGGTATTCAGCCTTCACCACAAATTTAACATTATCAATTTGGATAGGCAACTCATCAGGGAAAGAACAATCTGCTGCAACTTCAACCAAAGCCCTAGCACACGACATCCTAGACGTCAACGCTGTTGGAGTATCAGTCATGATTGGAGTGCCAACAATGCTAGCAATTCTAGATAATCCTAGTTGATTCCAGAGATGGAGAGGAACCTGCTTGAGATGCATCCAAACAGGGACCGACGTGACAGATTCAATGTTCTGCTCTAAGGATATGGACCATGGTCTAATAATGAAGGGCCTCTTAGCAATGAACACTGAACCCATTTCAAGAACTTTTTTCCTATCTTCTTCTTGATCAAACTTGAATAAAAATGCTTGTTCGCCATGCATTGTCATGGAAAAATCTCCTTTTAATTTCCACTGAGACTCTAAGCTTTCCTTAACATAAGATTGCCTAAGTTTTTTCCCCAACAAGTTGCCTACAACATAAGATTCACAATCGGAGATATGGGATTTGAGCTCAGCTGATGTGAACACTGCAGTTGATTCTCCCTCAATCATCTTTGCTGCATCAAAGGAAAGCTTAGTTGTTGTAGTTGTTTGATTAGTGTTGTTTAGAAACCCAATATAACTCAAACCCGTTGGAGATTGGAGGGATTCAGACCCAGCGTTCACTCCAGAACCAGAAGAAGGAGATGATGATGATATAACTCTCTGATTATTGCTCGAAGAAGGGATCGAAGGAGAAGGAATGCCTCCAGTGTGCTTTTCAAGATTCTTATCCGAATCTCTGTCTGGCTCCTCGCTTGGAACATGAGGGTCATACTGCACCTCCTTTTCAAAAGCAACACGTTGTGCTTTCTGAAACTCCCTTAGAATTGATTCAAAGTCGATAGCAAGGCCGGCAATTTGTAAAGATCCAGCATCCTGACATGTTGTGTCACTGGCTTGTTTGAGTATAGCTGAAGTGTCATTCACCAACTGCGCTATAAAGAATCTTGTGTAGAGCAATTTCACACGATGTTGAGGCGTATCGTTAGGAGTACCAAGGGTGTTAACAAGATGCTGAAAGGTAGAAACTGATTCATTGATTTTATAAACACAGGATGCTAAAGCTTGTGTAGGATCTTGTTTTATTCTTGATGTGATGGCATGGCCTTTTGCTAGACCGTCAAAGCTACTCATGTTGTCTCCAGAAGGCTAGAATTCTCCTCAGAAATATATATCTCCAATACTTTTAAATTTATTTTCTAAAAACCCTAGGATATCAATTCACAACCGTACTACAATGACATCGACCATGCATTGCGTTGTATTTATAGAGAACATATAAAAATTAAGTCATACCCAAAGAAGGATACCTAGTACTAAACAAATATACCGAAAACATGAACTAATTCCTAGAATAGAATCCCGAGACAACCAGAATCCTATTGCTATCCCAACATTGCCCATACATAAACTGCCGACTAATAATCAGATTATGTCTGTGTTCTGGAAGCATTGTGTTTTGAGTCGTTTGACTCGTATGCAAACTGCCACCATTCTAGGCGGTGTCTCTCCCTTCTGTTTTTGGCTTACAATCATGATGTACTTCTGTTCATTTACTTATTATGACCAGGCCGGGGGAGTCATGGCTTTGATGTTGAGAAATTCTTGTATATTTGTTTTGTTCCCCTTATTTATCTATATCTCCGGAAGTAAATGCACCGGCCAAAAGATTTTGGAAGAAGAACAGACAAAGAGAGTTGTTGGTGGAATATTGAATTTACATGTAAGAATGTAAGTAAAACACTTGTTTAATCCAGTTGAAATTTTCTTGGGCATAATAGGAATTAGGAAGTAGTAGGTGTAGCTTTCAAACAGCTTGAAACAAATCCTTTAAGCTTTAGGTTAGTAAACCCAGTTTATATTAATCATTAGAACTCCATTAACTGTTACTTGTTCAGGAGTTCTTCATTCGCACCATTTGCGTATCCACAAAGATTATGAGATATAAAAACTGGCTCAAATTGGTTACACCACAATAAGAATTTCGTTGAATCAAACTTTATTGATAGCCGAAAATTTTGAAAATGTTAGTAGAAGGTAGAGAAACGAAAAGATGAAGAAAAAGACTGATCAAAACAATTTGGAAGGGGTTTATTTCAGTAACATTTTTCCCACTTCAAAATTTTCTCCATTTTTTTCTCCATGGATTCGCATCATAGTACTGATTCTCAAAGAATTTGGTTCCAAATCATGTGAGTAGTGTTGAATCAAGTCAGAGTATTAGTGATATCAGTGATTTTCCTTCTTTGAAGGAGTCTTATGGAGGTAACAGACATTTGAATTCAAACCCTAGAATTGAAGATGGAGGTGCAAGGGGTTTTAAGTTGAATTAGGTCGTGACGATACTTGAGACCAATCCCTTTGGTACAGTGAATTGCGTGGTCCCCAAAAATGTCCATCACCCTGCCACAATCGGAACATAAGTCACCCTCTTTAAAAAGAGGAATGCCCAATCTATAACACACGACCGACCTAAAATGTCTGGGGCCAATATGCTGATTCAAACCATCTATAGGAACCGCCAGCAAGAAATAATCTTGGGCATGTTTGATCTTGCTACATTGCCAAAGAACAACATCACGTGTAGACAAATCAAAGCTAGAGGGTATTTTCTTCACCACAGCATCGAAATATGTAACTGCCAGCGAACTCAAAGAATGGAGGGCGATGTTATCGATGTTAAGCGGCAAATCTGAGATACCACATACATGATTGTACACACCAAAGGCATGTTCGAGGTTGGAGCTCAAACCAGACACCGAAGACTGTCTCAAGATGTTACGTTGTTGAAAGATTGTCTGCGTGCACGAAGCAACATATATAGCAATACTGCATCGTGTCTAGCATGGTGTACACACCCAAACCACCATATTTGATGGGGAGAGTAGATATCCTCTGCTGAAGCGGCCCAAAACCAGCCCCATCTCTCACAATAAGCTGTCGAAGATAAACAATCAAACCCTCATCATATAAAGGTTGTGCGTCAGACAAATAATCAGGCTTAGTCGTGCGCATAAAAAGATAGGGTTTCGATAAAAAGATAGGTTTTGCGGAAAAAGATAGGTTTGCGGAAGCTAGGATCAGGATCGAGTTTTAGATGAGAATCTAGAACTGTTGCTCTAATGCCAACTACTGGCGGACGATAGGGTGATGAAACAAACAAGTTCCGTCAGAAACTGTATTTGCAAGAGATACGAAGAGAGTCTTAAGCTTCGTCAGAAACATAACGATAATCTGATTGGAATAATCAAGATCATAACCATAAAAGTTGAATAATAATGTCTGATAATTGATAATAATATGAGATGTCTCCCTAAGCACTACGCCACAGGGGCCTGTTTGTAACGGATATAGACGTTGCGCCGAATTAAAGCAACGTCTATTAGCGTTGCAAAAACGGCGTTACAAATTATTGGCAACGTCTATTAACGTTGCTTTAATTATTTAAAGCAACGGAAGTTACGTTGCTTCTTCCGTTGCTCTTTTTTATTTAAAGCAACGTTAGTAACATTGCTCTTTTTATTTAAAGCAACGTTTTTTATAAATGAAGCAACGTAAGTGACGTCACCACACGTCACCACTTCCGTTGCCCTTTTATTTAGAGCAACGTTTTAGATAAATGAAGCAACGCCTATAAACGTTGCATATTTTTTAATTAAAATTAAAAAAAATAAAATTACAAAATAAATAAATTCTGTATTTAAATTAAAAAAATGTATTACAAATCTATACAAATACAAATACAAATACAAATACAAAAATCTATATAAAAGATAAATAAATAAATATGATGTATTACAAATCCATGGCTTCCAATGTTTTGAACTGGTTGTAATGCATAGTAAATAAAATCATGAAGTTGATGGAAGATACTGGAATATGCGACTCAACTTAATAGTTAATATCCAAAGCAAAATTTTACTAGAGGGATACGCATGATCTTCCTGGGCGTCTAACCCAACAGAGCTTTTCCCCTGATGCATGATTCTGAAGGGAGGTATCATAGACATATCTACTTGTGTAAAGGCTATGTATTTGCCATCAGCTGACCACCAAAATCCACTCTTCCGATCCATTTCTTCCTGCAGTTAGAAAGTACATCTCACGTTTGAGTAGACTAGAAGAGAGAATAGAGCAAACATATTACATATCTAAAGCAAAAATTATGATGAATGGCTTACTTGGGCAATATATTCAGCAAGACCGTTTATCTGAAATAGAAAGAAGATGAACATTAGATCGAAGGAAACAAATTATCTAATACTGATAACTTACATAGAAAGTTCAATAAAGACATATGATCCCTTAATGAAGCATACACAATTTTAATACATAAGACAAACAAGTAGAGAAAAGAAGAAAGAAACATACGAAGAGACAAAAGAATCGGAGGTAGTGGAGATTATATATAAGCACTCACCAAACAGACTCTGGCACCAGCTGCCAATTGCTTAACTTCACCATCTAACAAATTCAAGACATGCAACTCATAGTGATTTACATAAGCAAGCATAGTTCCATCTGGAGAAAGATGAGGATCAATGATTGGCGAGGTAGGTGTGCATTGAAGCTTAAGATCTGGTTTGGAACAGGATAGACCTTGAAAATAAATCTGTCCAACCGAAAACACAAAGTTAGACAACCAGAGAAGCTCAATCTGGTAAAGTCTTTGCTGAAGCGCATCATACCAGCATTTCACTAAACATACGAACATCAAGCTTACTAAACCTACACACTATTTTAATTCTCCTAAAAATAGACTGTGAAAACAACCAAGAGGGATCTAAACATGTAAGTTGCACAGGGCAAGTGTGCCCTGCACTCAAACAGACACAAACAACGAAATGCTCAGTTTCTGTCAGTCCATTTGCTCATCCTATAAACTGTTTTCAAAAGAATTACCTAACAACACAGACCGATTTCAATGATGCCCTTTTCAAAAGAAGTACCAACCAACGCATCTTACCAGCATTTCACTAAACATATGAACATCAAGCTTACTAAAGACCTGTACACTATTTAAATTCACCTACTTCTGCACGGACCTAGAAAATAGACTGCGAAAACAACCAAGAGGCATCTAAACATGTCAATTGCACAGGGAAAGTGTGCCCTACACTCAAACAGACACAAACAACAGATTGCTCAGTTTCTTTCAGTCCATTTACTTACTTCAAGCAACAGAGGCTTCAGAGCATTGATCTTTGTGGCTTGTTCGACTCCAAGAAAACTTAAGCTGTCTAGGCTTCTTGAAGGGTCATATCCTGCAATAATAACAAACCAGTAATGGTCAGACCATCTTTCTAGTCCTTAACAATAACTAACTGGAAATGAACAAACTATAAACATAAATATAACAAGCTACGAAAGTTTCAGCTCAAGCCCTTGACAACCTAATTAAATAATGTAGTGCGAGGATTTCTGTTTTATAGAATGCAGTCCAAGTGTATTCAAGTGAGAGCTGATGTGAACAAGGCTAAAGAAATTCCTTATATATCTGCGCAT
>JAJJMA010087941.1:0-14219 GCA_023529015.1 Papaver nudicaule
AAAGTAAAAATAGAAATTGCGTGCATCAAAGGCAAACTTCAATTAACTCAACAATCCTCACCTATGTTGCATTTGCATTTTCCTGTCAAAATCAAGTTGTTTGCCATTATTGTGTTTGTTCTTATGTTGGCAAATTACTTTGATCGTTTGGCAATGCATGTACAACTCTTTGGGTCGACAATGGACTGTGGGCCGTGTGGATGTACAAATGTAGTTAATTAGACTTTTAGATACTTTACCATTGTTGGTTGATCTACTCTGAAAATGTATAAGTTCCAGTTCCCCTTTAGTTGTTTAACGGTCTACATCCTAATGGTGGTTATAACAATGACCCAGTAACCAACTTTTTCATATTCACTGTGAAATCATTGAAAAAAATTATAGGAGTGTGAATATATGTAAGCACACAAAAGCATGGGTGAACAATGTTACCGATGGGTAAAAATAGAGCGGTTTCAATTTTGTGCCCACTCTTTTTTACCTAGCATCTCCCCTCGTGTCTATCCTATTTGTAATCACTTTTTGTGCGGATGCGGGTGAAAATTTCCCTATTTTAAGGCTAAGTCTAATGGGAGTGCTAGTGCTACGAAAAACGTGGTCTATTCCCTGAATGCTACCTTTCTCTCTAGAAATAACTAGCATTCGAAGTAGCATTGCTAGTTTGGCGCTGAATGATTCAACGGTGAAAAAGTGAACCAACGCTCAATGGTTCAGCGCCAAAAGGAATATTTTCATTAGATCTGATGACTGATAACGTATATTATAGATCTGATGGCTGAGATTATCTGGCGCTTTACCATTCAGCACCCCACCGCTATATGATTCAGCGCTAGACTGATAACTAGCACTGCTATCTAGCACACACCATTAAACTTGGTCCCTAATAGCATTGCTACAAATCTGATGTGTCATGCTAGATTTTGGTAGATCTAGCACTCCCATTAGACTAAGCCTAAGGAGTTTTTAAAAAACTATCACCAACCATAAACCAAATTAGTTGAATATGAATTTTTTAAATTATTGACTTAAAATCATTTTTTTAAAATTATTAAGCTTAGTTAAAATTATTCAATTCTTAAAAGTGGGAGTAGAGGATGTTACGTAACTGCCATACACATCATTCTCATATTCACTATTAAAGGTTCCGTTATAGTTCAATCTTTGTTGCTCAACCAAAAGGTTTTTAGGATACAACCAATCCAAATAAAGTGTATCGGCTGAGAAAAGCACTTTATGGATTGAAATAAGCTCCCATAGCTTGGTTTTAGAGGTTAACAACCTCCTTGTTGGGGAAAGGTTTTACCAGGGGTGGCACCGACAAAACCCTGTTTATCTCACTATATCTCACTATAATAAAAGAAAGAGGCTTTTTCACCAGTTGAAAGTGATTGTCTAACTTACCCTTCAATATTTTCTCTCGCATTTTAGAAAACCAAGGGGCGAATTAGTAATTGATGTTCCTCTTCTCTAAACCCACAAATCATAACCCAAAAATCATATCGTTCTTTTTCCAAATCGAATTCAACACACAAGAAACATTACTATCGATTAACACTGTAAGAGCAGCAACTGTAAAATTGATTTAGCAACTGTAATATTGTTTGTGAATGTTGACAAAATTCAGTGTGATTATGGGTTTTACCAGTCTAGAAGGTAATCAAGTTATATTCTTCAACTTCTTTTCATCTTCTTCATGTTAATCATAATAACTTAATTCGTATTTGGTTGTATCATAGCTAGCTCAAACCCATATTTGCAGTAAAGAACCAATTTGTCGACACTTTTCATTTGATTCTGTTTGTCAATGTTCTGTTTGAAGAAATGCCTCAAAGAGTCAATGAGACTGCTCCACGAGTCAAGTGCTTATAAAATTAATGTGATTATCTCTTTGTATAAAGCATTCTAATAAAGTCATGTTTACTGTTTTCGGGATCACTCACACACTTTTGTGTCATAGAATGATGTGGCGACAAAGTTTTTCGAACATCGTTTATGAGATAGAGAGCAAACGTTGGAACATATGGGATATTTTTGGATTCAACGACAGGCGCATCGCGCGTGCATTTGGGATAGTTAAGTGGTATGGTAAAGATAGTATAATTGCCCAAATTTATATTGATGACATAATCTTTGGATCCACATCGAAAAAAATTACTAAGGAATTCAAACTCTCATTGAGTGGGAATTCCAGATGAGTAATGTAGGGGAACTAAATTTCTTTCTTGGAATACAAGTTCAGGAGCACGAAAGTGGAATCTACATATCTCAGCAGCAATATGCCAAGGATGTGATTTCAAAATTTGGGCTGAATGGTGCATCAACAAAACCAACTCCTATGACAACCACTGATAAAATCAGTAAGGATATCTAAAGTGAAAAAGTGGATCAAAAACTTTACAGATCTATGATTGGAAGCATGTTATATTTGACAACAACAAGGCCCGACATTACATATAGTGTAGGGTGTTGTGCGAGATATCAAGATGATCCTAGAATATCACATCTCAATGTTGTCAAAATGATTTTACGCTATGTCAAAGGGACGGTGGGCTTCAGACTCACATATACCATTGATACCAACACCAATCTTTTAGCATACTCTGATGCTGATTGGGATGGTAGCAGAGACGATAGAAAAAACACTTCTGGAGGATGCTTTTTCGTTGGGTTAAATATTGTAGCATGGCGCAGCAAGAAACATAACTCACAGTCATTATCCACATGCGAAGCACAATACATAACAACCGGTTTATGTTGCACTCAGCTGCTATGGATAAAAAAAATGCTCGCAGATTACTATATCAAGGTGGGTATTGTGCATACCTACTGTGATAATACTAGTGCTATACGCATTACAGAAAATCCAGTAAAGCATTCTAGAACCAAACACATTGATATTCGGTATCACTTCATAAGAAATCTCTATGAAGATAAGATTGTTACACTTGAACATGTGCTGCTGATATTTTTACAAAACCACTAAATACACGAACGTTTGAGAACCTTCGACAATCTATTGTTGTCGTTCTTGTTCGTTAAAAACAAGAAAATATAGTTTGTTACTCAGAGACAAACTAGATTAAGCTCCTTCTCTGGAAAGGAAGCAACTATCTTTGCATGTTTTTACTTGTAAATGCATATATTGTTGTTCTTTACCGAATAACATCACATGGAGGAGAGTTCTTAAATGAAATTGCGCTTAATTACAAATCTTTGTGGGCAGTGTGGATGTGGAATTTAGGAGAAAGTTTTATCTATATTTCTCCAAAGATGAATCAACTTCGAGATATTCGTTCTGATTTCTTGGTTATGTCATCTTAGACTTGGTATGGAAGAATATCCTTGTCTTGACTATCTCTATAGGCGTGAAACCCGAGTCTCAACTGGTTTGTCATATTTTTGTGGCAAATAGGGGGAGAATACAATTTTTTTTTGTGACTCACAACCATAGGGGGAGAACACCGTATTGCTTGCTTATGTACTTTTTCAAAGTATCAAGTAAGGGGGAGTAAAATATTGGGCGTCAACGTCAAATCTGGCAAACTGAGATATAAAGATTAAGGGGAACTTCATATCAAGATGAGTAGAATCACTTTAAAGTTTTGATACAAGAACTTTACAATTGTTCTGATTACTACTCTATGCACAAACAACATGTGGGTTAATTGAGATTAACCATGTAAACTCGAACTTGTTTGAGTTGGATATGTTGTAAATTATGTCTACGGATTTTTCAACAGGAGTTAAAAAGAATACCTCGAGACTCAGAGGAGAGGTTGAAGAATTCAAGAAATCAAGATACGTCTGGAATAAAACTTCATTATTTTATATTTAGAATTCATATGTAATATTTGACAAAGGGGGAGATTGTTAGAGCATTGCTCGTTCAAACCTACTAGTGTTGGTATGTCAAGCTAGTTTTCAAGTTTAGATGTCAAAACACAATTCTTGATTTAGCCTACTAGAGTCTAGATTTCGGAATTTGGATATAGATAAAGTAGTAGAGACTTGAAGACGAAAATAGAGATTACCAAAAAGACATCATCTATTCTTCATCGACAAAAGGTTAGTAGGAGTTGTGACATTATATGGAATTTCTTATATTTTACGTATTCTATCTTTCAAAATAGTCGTCTACTTTAGTAGTAACTATAGCAATTAAGATGTTTTTATCTTGTCTACATAACCATGAGTTATGTTGGTATTCCCTGTGTGCTAAGTTTACAAGATACATGAGATATACTCAATACACTTTCCATTGTAATGTTTGCTTGCAAATCACATGTAGGAGAATGGATAAATTTAAGGAGTAACTCTAATAGTAGAGTCATGTATTATAGCTCTGTACGTACACACGTCGAGCGGATCCAGTTAAACCCAAATTTGGAAGCAGGCAGTTTGCGAACCTGTTCGCGTACTCTAGATTTTCCACATGAGTTCCAAAAAGTCGAGTTTTTACACGTACATGTACGTGAACAACATGCTTCAGCTATTTAGGTATGAATTCCAAACCTTCTGGTGGTTATCTTCGCTTTCGTCACTTCTTCCACCCGGGGGATAGAGACATATTCAAAGTCCCACCCCAGCTGCCCCAATTACGGGGGATTTAACTAGATAACTCTTTATCTCTTAGTTGGACTTGATTCTTATCGAGAGAATATCTTCTGTGGTCCATCTAACGCATCTCAATAAGTTAATAAGTTAATGGTGTTTTCATTTTTATTGGATCTCTATCTTGAAGTGGTTAAGAGCTAACAAACTACTTGGCAGATAAATGTTAAAAGATTTCCAAATGAGATTAACCTAGATTTGCAACCTAAGTAACGGGATCTGTTGTTTCATCTCAAAGCAACCTATCTTATTGATTGCTATAAATAGAGGATTAAAGAACGAAAACCACAAGCATCAAGCACAGGTGAAATTTCTCTGTGGAATTGATCGTAAACTCTTTCCACTTCGTTGAAAGCTTTTTGTGGTAGTCATCCTCTATTAAGTAGCAGATCCTCTGTGGGATTTACCTAACGATTATAAAGACTTCTCTAGAGAGTTGGGAAGCACATGTAGGAGATATTTGCCTTTGTGGTATTTATCGGAGTAACCTGTAACCTTGGTAACCTGATATTGTTCTTGTCTATTATACGGTCCTTATCTATTGCAATAAGGCCATTCAAGAACAAATACGTTACAATAGGGTTTTAACTGAAGCAACATACGACTGCGCGTTCGTGTTGTAAGACCTAATTAACTCCAGTTGTGTAAGTTTCTTAAGTGATTCTTTTCACAACTAAGGTAGAGACAAGTTTGGCATTGTTTACTTGGTTTACATGTCAGCCTCCGCTTGTAAGTAGATTTCCTTATAACCTTGATCATATCTATAGGAAGTCACTTTCGTATGTTAAACTGAAGAGGACAGTTCGATACATACTAGAGGTTGTAAAGTTGAAGTTATTTAACAACGGTTAAAACAACTCCTAGGCCTGTAAAGGACGTCAGCTAGGAGAATCAAGTGCGTAGGGTCTTGCGGGATCCAAGAGACGTAAGGAGTGCGAAAGTAGTTAATTCGCTTGGAGGGTGGAATTGGTCTCTGCTGCATCCCAGACCGAAGTCTGATAGTAGGCTAGCGTTTGTAGACAGTTAGTATCGTGCGGTGCTCAATCTGGACGAGGTCCCGAGGTTATTTTCTACTGGATTGTAGTTTCCTCGTTAAAAAAATCTCTGGTGTCTTGTGTGCTTTACTTTTCGCATTATATCTCTGATTATATAATTAAAGCATACACAAGTAGTACATTATTATAACCTGCAGTAAGTCCTCAATCCTTTCGAGGGATTCCCCAAGACTTGTCTTGCGTCGGGACTGATCACTTGTGATCCAACTCAGGTTATCATAGATTTGGATATTGATTTTTGAGATCGTCCATATCTTACCATAAGATTCACGAGCCCAAACGAAAAGTTGGTTGTATTTCAGTACCCCTACTTTTTCAACTACATTCCACCAACCTAATCAATTTGCATCCACACTACCTAACAACATTCACCAAACAATTTAATAAAAAAATAACTAAATATAAGACAAACCCTAATCATTAATACCCTAAACGCTATAAATGAACCTAAACCTTATGATTCCAAGCAAACCCAAAATAAAAATCATCATAAAAAAAAATGAAATTAAAAATTGAATCAAATGTTTAAGTGAAAATCAATTCATACCTGATGAAGCCTTCAAGAAATGCAATTGTACCTGATGAAAAACCAAACACAAAACAAATAAATTAAAAACCTAATAAAAATAGAAAATCAATTTATAAGAAAGGAAAAAATAATAATTTATAAACCCTAACTGTGTATATACCTGATAAGTGAAAAACAAACAGTAAGTGTTGAAAAAGAAGAGAAGATAACGAATAAGATTAAGAGAGTTGTGTGGTGGCTGTGTCGACAGAGACTCAGAGAAGAGTGTGGTACTGGTAGTGAATTGATTTTCACTTAAACATACGATTCCGTTTCGACCCCTTGATTCGAATCGGTTCTTGTGCACCCTTAACTAGATCCACATTATTTATGAGTGATATCTAATTGTATCTCAAATAATAAATGTTTTGGATTTTTTTCTTTTTACACATTTTAGTACCTATTATAATAGAGAAATATATGTCGAATTGATTCGGGATATTATTTCCTTTACAAGCCTTCGTCGACCACTATAAATAGGCTTTGTCCCTCTAGCAATTCATTGTTAGAACGTCAATCTTCATTGATTCTGTGAGTTCTTACTCTCGTTATCTGAAGTTGATACCGTGAGGCTTCCTAGTGGATCAAAAAGGCTAGAAGTATATATCTCTGATATATCTTTACTTTTGCAGTTTTTCATAGATCAATCTTGTTTATTCTAAGGTCCTTATCTTCTGATTGTGGGTGCCATATTTCACATGGTTCCCTTAGAACTAGAATTCACCGCTAGAAGAAGTAAGACAACATATGCTAGCGGAGTAACCATGTAAGAGTAGGACGAATGGTCCTACGTACCCTCCACTCCGCTGGGAGAGTCCGAGTAAACCGCCACAATACGTATTTACTATATTAGGCCCAGAAGCACTGGATCACTGAGGGTATGTCCTCAGTGATCTCTATAAATAACGGACTACTTCCCTGAAGGAAGGGAAGGGAGGTCCATACGATTCTTGGTTGATTCCATACTGGTCTTAATATAATACGGAGTTCTTCTATATCTTATCTTGGGTCTTTGGATTAGTGTTCTACTGGTGTTGTTCTAGCCTTGTGCAGAACCACCAACAATAGAGTATTGTCTTAAGATACGGTTTTAGTGCACATGAGTACAAATAGGTCGGGGTAGTTGAGCCTAGTAAATTTCTAGCATCAACATTTTGGCGTCGACGAAGGGGATCGACTTAACCTTTTGCAATCGGGAGATTGTCATTTTTCTTAGTTGTTTTCGCTTTTTCTTCGAGTTCTTCTGCTTCATCTTTACATTCAGTCATTTACGTACTGCATCTTTGAAAAGGAGGGGATACCGAGATATACCACCAACTTTTGAATTCGTGAACCTAGTTGATTAGGTTACTTGAACGATCTCACAAATCAATATTTAAGCAACAACCCGAGTATAGTTTTGTGTTCAAGCAACACAAGAACAAGTTCTCGTAGATCTCAATAGAGATGGATTCACTCAAGGGTTAAAATCAACAAACTTGCAATACTTTAAATATATAGATCAGAAACAATATTATGCGGAAGGTAAAAGTAATGAAAGACACCAGAAGTTTTGTTAACGAGGAAACTGCAACCAGCTGAAAAACCCCGGGACCTAGTCCAGATTTGAACACACACAACATTAAGCGAATACAGACGCTAGCCTACTATCAGACTTTGGACTAGAATATATCTTGACTAAATTAACCCTCCAAGCAACTCAGCTACCGTTGTGCTCCTACGTCTATTGACTCCCGCAGAAGCCGACACACTTGATTCCCCTAGCTGACGTCCTTTACAGGTCTAGGAGTTGTTTCACAGTTCGTCGTGAAGACTAGCGCTACCCTGCCTCTAATAGGATGCCTGGTTGTACCCGATTTGTCTTTCAACAAAGAATACGATAGGTGATTTTCTTTAGACTAAAAGTCAGGGTTAATGGAAATCGATTTAATGATTAAGGCTTATTGATCCAGCCTAAACATTTTTACCTCGTAACGCATGACGAACTTGATATTAAACCTAGTTCGTGAATTACGTTATGGAACATCTAGGAATTATAACACCGAGTGGATTCGTACAAAGCTTCTATCAAATCTTTGGTATTTATTGATTGAATTGAACGCAACAAAACAATCGACCTAAGATACAGGATCAGGAATATTTATTCCAACTTGTGCTTCACGATCCCCAAATGAAGTCTTTCAAATTGCCGTAGTCAAAGAAAAAGGACTTCGAGATGACGACCAACCTTTATGCAAGGATACGCAGATGTTCAGAGGATTGGTTTGTATCTTGCAGAAGGTCATCTTTTATACTGATCGTCAAGGGAGGTTTTTCTTTAAAGTCAACAACCTTGAGTAAGGCTCAAGCAAGTTTCCGAACTTAGAAAAGTCCATAGGGTTGCAATGAGGTCCAACTCAATCTTCTTCTAACCCGTTGGTAAAACCTAAAGGCCGTGAGAAGACTCGCCTTGATCAAATCGAAGGATGGCAATGGCTTAGCAAGTAAACCAAGGGTCTATGTAAGTATACACGAACATAAAAGACTATTGTGGATAAGAGCTCCATGGCCCTTATTGTGAACGAGTTCGAGAATCCATTCACAAAAGGCAAAAACCTCAAGATATAAGTTTTTAACCATGGCTTAACGTGTTCATTAACGAGTTCATGTGCAGTTTTTCTGAGTTCAAGAGTTTTTGAACTCTTTTATGAACGCTTTCGTGAAAAAACGCTGAGTTCAGGAATTCCCCTTCCAGCATATGAACGCGTACGCTGTTCAGGTGTAATTCAAAAACTAGCTGCATTCCCACATTGTTCTTATACATTGGTCACTAGGTAAACCTAAATTCCAAGAGAACTAATCTTTGATCCTTCGAGATCACTATAAACAATATCATATACTATTTTATTGATAGAATGGTAAATACAAAACCAAAAGGACAACCTTTCTAACCCTTCGATGAGGAAGACTAATTCATCAAGTGTGTAAGCTCCGGTCTTCATCTTCAATGGTCTTCGTCTCGAATACCTATAGTCCGAAATGATATTGTAGACTTAACCAAGGATTGAGTTTTCGTCAACTAAACTTGACAACTGACTTGAGATAACAACGCCAGTGGGTTCAATCGAGTTGTTCTTTAACAATCTTTACATTCAGTCATTTGCATATCGCATCTTTACATTCAACTTTTTACTTTCAATACCTTTACTGCTTTCCTTCAAGATCTTGTGAAAGCAAGAACTTGTCCACATTTACATTTCAACAACTTACTTTCAGCATATGCTTTCATTTACAAGTTTTCACCTTTTTTTTTTTTTTTAATTTTCCAACTGATTTCCGTCTATCACGACAAAAGAAGTTGTGCAGTGAGTTATCTTCTCAGAGAAACACACTCATGAAAACTAAACCTCAGATCACAACAAAGTTTATTTAGTAGAAAGAAGAAAAATAAAAGATTTTTCAAAACAGTCTAGTCATTTTCAGTAGCAGCGTCCATATTTTTCTTTTCTTAGCGCGTCAGTCGTTAGCATATGGGAAAGGAACGGAGATCTGCTAATCCATAGAAAAACTCTCGGAGAATCACTCACCAAAAACCCTCACCAAGAAAATCACAAAATTAGGAAGTCCAAGCTGCGCGTTCGAAGCTACGCTGAAAGCATGAAGAATTTCATAGAAGCCAGTGAGAGGTGTTGCATGCGACCTAACTTCGGTTGTTAGTAACGTACAAACCAGTAGCTCACACAATAACACCAGCCCTCATCAATTAAAACCCAAAGCAGGTATCCACAGAAAGTGGTCAGTAAGCAGCAGCGCAGAAAAATGAGCCCCAACGCAACAAATGAGTTAAGGAAAACAGATTCAGTAGAGATCCACAAACCAGCGCAGCGGTAGAGAAGACACAAACGAGACAGAGAAATCAGCAGAGCAGCGTATCAGAAATCAAAATTAGAGCAATCTATGATCGAATGATGGAGTTAACAAGCCTAGTAGCGGCGCAGAAATCAGCAACGAAGACTCTCACTATGCCGTTCAGAGAAATAAATAAGCTACTCAATCAGGATAAGCATATCGGAACTCCCACCAAGCAGAATTTCTTTCCAAATATATTTAACAACATGATAAAATTTACATTTCGAACAACATATTTTCTCTGCGTATAGGAACTAGAGAAGCGTAGAATTACACTTCGCAGATAAAAATAAAATATCATGTTTAGCGTAAAATTTTCCATCCTCGTACCATCTAGGGAGCATGTTTCCTCCGCAGCTAACCTTCAAGCTTGGAGATGATTAGATTTATATATCCACTGACCATGTCATATTTCATTTCGCATATCATTCGCATCTAGGGAGCATGTTCCCTCCGCAACTAACCTTCAAGCTCGGAGATGATTAGATTTATGTATCCGCTGAGCATGTCATATTTCATTTCGCATATTATTCGCATCTAGGGAGCATGTTTTCTCCGCAGCTAACCTTTAATATCGAAGATGATTAGATTTATATATTCGCTGAGCATATCATATTTCATTTCGCATATCATTTGCATTTAGGGAGTGAAAAAGAAGGGGTACCGAAATACTACCAACTTTTCGTTTTGGCTCGTGAGTCTTATGGTAAAGAGTTTGGACGATCTCAAAAATCAATATCCAAACCTCTAACTGGAGTAATCTCAACAGTTAGGTAATAACGTACTACTTGGTGCTTTAATTATAAATCAGAGTTATAATGCGGAAAGGAAAAGCACACAAGACACCAAACGTTTTTTAACGAGGAAACTGCCTTGCAGAAAAACCTCGGGACCTCGTCCAGTTTTGAACACCGCCCAGTACAAACTGACTACAAACGCTAGCCTACTATAAGACTTCGGTCTGGGATGTAGCAGAGACCAACTCAAGCCCTCCAAGCGAATTGGCTACTGTCGCCTTCCTTACGTCTCTGGATCCCCCACAGATCGTCACGCACTTGATTCCCCTAGCTGACGTCCGTTACAGGCCTAGGAGTTGCTTTGACCGATGCCAAAGGCTTTTGTCAGCAATACTGGGTTTTAAACCAAAACTGTTGACTTATGGTGTAACTGTCCTCTATCAGTTTACCATAAACAAAGATGACTTCCTTCGGATTGTCAAATCCAGGTCATACGGAAATCTACTTCACAAATCGGGGCTGACACGCAAACCAACTTCGCAATGCCCAATCTGTATCTACCTCAGTTATAGATGAAGAACCACTTAAGGAACTTGTATAACTGGAGCCAACTAGGTCTTACAACACCGAGTGCAGCCGTGCGTTGCTACCTTTCCAACCTTTACGTAACTTAACTAGTTCTTGAATAGCCGTATAGCAGAAGAGACGGACTTTAGAATAGACAAGAACTAGGATAGGTTACTGAGGTTACAGGTGATTCTGATCAACCGCTGAGGGATCAATCTACCCGTGCTTCCCAACTCTCTAAGGAAGTCTTTATAGTCGTAGGGAGTTCCCAGAGGAGCTGCAACCTATAGAGGATGACTATACCACAACAAGCTTTCACCGAAGTGAAAAGAGTTTACGCTACTTCCCTAAGGACCTTCACGTGTGCTTGATGCTTGCGGTATTTGTCCGTAGACACCTCTATTTATAGCACTCAATAAGATAGGTTGCTTTGGAATTAAGCAATCAATTACTTGTCCCACAAGTTAAGGAAACCCTAAACTTGCCAACCAAGTAATACAGATTAATCTCAATTGAAATTCCTTTTTAGATTTATCTGCCAAGTGTTTTGTTGGCTCAAAAACACTTCAAGATAGGAATCCAACAGACCAGAGATAATCTTATCTTATTGACTCATTGAGGATCGTTAGATGGAACACAAAAGGTATTTATGTTTCACACAAGTCCATCTAAGAGATAAAGGAGTTGGAATTTGACCTAGAGTGAAATTCTAAAAGAATAAAACTCTTAATTCGACTTTCCAGAAAACTCTCCATGTCGGGTTCACGTACTGATAAGATAGGTACGGGAACTAATGCGACACAGGAGATTTTCAGCTTCTGGTACGCAAACCGGTTCGGGAACCGCCTGCTGGTCAAACTTGGTCAAATCCGGTCTTCGCTGGAAGAACTGGGCTGAGCCAGAACTTAGACGTGAGAACGTCCTCAGCTATGATCCACAGGCTCTTTGCTCAAGAGCACTCCTTTAGATTCATCCATATCCAACATAACAGTTTGCAAGCAAACCATTGTAATGGTCATATGGCGTCGAATCTATCTCATACATTCTTGATTCACAGTATTCGTGGGATCAAATACTGGTCATGACATAAAGCCATGTTACACAAGAACACGATCTCAATCGCTACATTACTACTAAAGTAGTCGACTATATTTCGAAAGAATAGAGAAAGTAGAAATAGAAGAATTTCCGTAAAGTCATAACTCCTACTAACCTTTTGTCGATGAAGAATAATTGATGTCTTCTTTGTCTTCACAGTCTTCGTCTTCAAGGTCTCTACTACTCTGTCTATATCCCATTTCCGAAATCTAAACTCTAGTAGGCTAAATCAAGAATTGAATTTTGACACCTAAAATTGACAACTAGCTTGACATACCAACGCTAGTGGGTTTGACCGGACAATGCCCTAACATTCAGCAAAGATGTAACGATTATCACAACCTCATCGGTAGATTTCAGCATATGCACCTCGAGGAGATGAACAAGTTGAGGGCAACCTCATTCTATAACCTTGATCTAAACTCTCCACTTCAGAACACTAGCCCCGCTGTCCAAGCTCACAATCATAACACTCGTAGCAGAAGAAGTCCGAGCGCAAGCACCCCGAGTAGGATTCCAAGTAGTGGAGGTAACCTAGATAGTAGCAGCGGCGGGCCTAGGACTCACAACTCCAACAACAGCCCCAATGTTCATACTACTCCTCCAGCGACGATTCGTGGTCCCGATGTTTATAATATGCCTTTTCGTGGATCAAATGTCTGTCCAGTGAGTGCACCAGGGTCCTTGTTGGCAGGCTTACATCAACAACCATGGAACCAGAACTGGGTTTCATCCCAGCCATCGCAAAATGAATATTGTCCTACGGAAGGAGGGTTTCATCCGTATAATAACTCTAGAGTATGGCAGCCCGTAGCTCATCAGAGTTATTGTCCGACTGATGATTCTGATGCAACTACAGTTCCAGGTAGCTCTTCTGAGGCCCACATGGATGTTGCTACAGAAGCTCAACAAGATTTTCGTAACAGGGGTGATGATTTTCTCGTGTCGGCGCAGCAAAGCCTATTCGGCCCTGGATTTACTAATGATCCTAATCAAGGATCCGAGTTTTAGATTGCCGACATGTTAGGTTTCTTTTTATGAAGTGTTTATGTTCTTCCTGAATGAAAAAGGTTAATTAACAATGTTTTATCTTTTGGTATCTATTCAAGGCTTTCCTTAAAGAAATTGTTGTATTACATTAATTAAAGTACACCATGTGCGGCTAAAAATAAAAACGGCGAGTATTTTGGCAACACCGCAAGGATATTGAAACAACCATCATAACGGAAAGACTTTCCATTATGGCGTACTCTCCACTCTTCTAACGCGGCATTAATGATGTTAGGGCATTGTCCGGTCAAACCCACTAGCGTTGGTATGTCAAGCTAGTTGTCAGTTTTAGGTGTCAAAATTCAATTCTTGATTTAGCCTACTAGAGTTTAGATTTCGGAAATGGGATATAGACAGAGTAGTAGAGACCTTGAAGACGAAGACTGTGAAGACAAAGAAGACATCAATTATTCTTCATCGACAAAAGGTTAGTAGGAGTTATGACTTTATGGATATTCTTCTATTTCTACTTTCTCTATTCTTTCGAAATATAGTCGACTACTTTAGTAGTAATGTAGCGATTGAGATCGTGTTCTTGTGTAACATGGCTTTATGTCATGACCAGTATTTGATCCCACGAATACTGTGAATCAAGAACGTATGAGATAGATTCGACGCCATATGACCATTACAATGGTTTGCTTG
>JAJJMA010087969.1:7660-47563 GCA_023529015.1 Papaver nudicaule
CTTTTTGTTTGTTGGCGTTTTTGCCTCGGCGTTACAGCCTTTTTGTTTGTTGGCGTTTTTGCCTCGGCGTTACAGCCTTTTTGTTTGTTGGCGTTTTTGCCTCGGCGTTACAGCCTTCGACCAGATTATTCTTTCGGAGTTTGATTCGGCGTTTTCGTCGTAAAATTCTCTTCATTTCGAGGATACATGATACATTTTTATGTGTAATACTTCCTTATATATTTTGCGTTCCACGCATTGCCGAGTTCGAGGCCGTCTTTTTCGTCAATTAGTTTGTACGCTCCTTTTCCTGCTTTCTGTTTGATTTTGTACGGGCCTTCCCACACTGGCTCTAGCTTTCCTGCGTTTCCTTTTTGGTATGGCGGTATTTCTCGTAATACGAGTTCGCCAGGTTGAAACTCTCGCTCAATTACTTTTTTGTTGTATCCTCGGGCAGCCCCTTTCTGGTAATTAATGATGTGTTGTCGAGCTTCCTCCCTTTCTTCTTCGAGGTCCAATTTTGCGTATATTAAATCTGCCGACAGGTTCTGTTCCCACGCTTTGTATTTATCTGTTGGTATCATTATTTCTGTAGGTAGTACTGCCTCGGTCCCGTATGTTAGATGAAAAGGAGTCATTCCCGTTGCTCGTCTTTGTGAGGTTCGGAATGCCCATAGTACGTTGTGCAGATGTTCGCACCACTGCTTCTTGTGCGGCAATACTCGCTTTTTCAAGTTGTCTCCTATTGTTTTGTTTGTTGCCTCTGTCTGTCCGTTACTTTGGGGATATATTGGTGTCGAGGTACCGAGCCTTACGTTGTATTGATTTAGCAGTTCTTTAACTTCGGCACTGAGGAATTCTTGGGCGTTATCCGAGATTATCTCTGCGGGTACTCCAAATCGACAGAATATGTTCTCCCAGAAGAAGGTAAATACTTCTTTTCCCGTGTGGCTTCGTAAAGCTTTGGCTTCGATCCATTTGGAGAAGTAGTCGGTTGCGACTATAATGTATCTTCGTTGCCCCGTTCCTGGAATGAATGGGCCGACGATGTCTACCCCCCATTTGGCAAAGGGCCATGGGCTTAGTACTGAATTCAAGTTTGTTGCTGGCGCGTGGATTCGCTTAGCGAATCTTTGACATGGGTCACATTTTTGAGAGATGCTTTTTGCATCGGCATGCATATATGGCCAATAGTATCCCTGAGCCTTTGTTCGCTGCGCCAGTGCTCTTGCACCACTGTGGGTCCCTGCTTCGCCGCTGTGCAGTTCTTTCATTAGTGCAATTCCGTCTACTCGGTGTACACACCTTAATAGTGGTCCCAAGAATGACTGTCGATATAAGACCCCGTCTATGATTCGGTAGTTAGCATATCTACTAGTCACTTTGTGTGCTTCTAGTGGATTGCTTGGTAATTCCCTGTTTTCCAAGTATTTCCTTATGGGCATTCTCCAGTCGTCGTACTCTTCTTGGATGGCCATCACCAGTTCTCCTTCTTCAGCTGCTATTGATGATTGCTTTATTCTTCCGATTTCGATGGAGATTATGTTTTTATCTGTTACTTTTGAGGCAATGAACGCCAAAGCATCCGCGTGCCTATTGTCTTTTCTACAAATGTGTCGTATTTTGAGGTGCGGAATTTTTGTCATGAGCCTTCTTGCTAACTTCTTATACTTGGATAACAAATCATTGGATTGGTAACTCCCGTCCAATTGTCGTACAACCAGTTGCGAGTCCGTTGTTATTCTTGCTTCCTGGATTTCCATGCTAATCATGCGTTTTAAAGTATGAATCATTGCTTCATATTTTGTTTCATTGTTGGTTGCTTCGAACTCCAACCGAAGTGTGAAGACAGTGCGCTCTCCTTCGGGCGATGTGAAGACTATGCATATTCCTCGGCCATCGCTGTTTACCGATCCGTCAATGAAAATTTCCCATCTCCGAGGATGGCACTGTTCTAGCAGGTCTTCGGGCCCGTCGTCATCTTCGATTCCCAAAATCGGTTCTTCTTCGTAATCTTCTTCTATTGGAAACTCGGCTAGGAAGTCTGCGATGATCTGGGATTTTAATGTCGTTCTGATTTCATACTCCACGTCATACTGTCCAATTTGAGCGTTCCATCTTGCAATTCTTCCTGCTGCTTGGAGATTTTTCAGAACGGACTCGATTGGCGTTTTTGTTAGCACGATTATTTTATGGGCCTGGAAGTAAGTCCGAAGTTTTTGCGTTGCTACTACTAGCGCGAGGATTAGCTGCTCCAACTTGGTGTAATTCTTCTCAGCTGGAAAAAGGGTCCTACTGATGTAGTATACTGGTTTCTCCTCTTCTTTAGTTGTTACTAGCACTGCACTAATGGCGTCTTTGTTTGCGGCTATGTATAATTTCAAGTTTTCGTCTTTCTCTGGGCGCTGCAGGGCTGGTAAGCTTGCTAAGTAAGTTTTGATCCCCTGAAAAGCGGCCTCCCTTTCGTCTGTCCACACGAATTGCTCTCCCTTTTTCAGAATGCTAAAAAAGTCTTTACATCGGTCCGAGGATCGTGCGATAAATCTGCTAAGAGCAGCCAATCTCCCGTTTAAAGCTTGCACCTCTTTTACGGTTGTTGGCGATGGCATTTCTCGGATTGCTTGCACCTTTAGCGGGTCTGCTTCGATGCCAGTTTTTGTGACTATGTATCCCAAGAATTTTCCAGAGGTCACTCTGAAGATGCACTTTGCTGGGTTGATCTTCATGTTAATCTGTCGCATCTTTTCCAGTATTTCTCGCAGGTCTTTCACATGGGTGTCGGCTTTTTTTCTTTTGACTAGCATGTCGTCTACGTAAGCTTCAACGGTCTTCTTTAACCAAGGACGAAGGATATTCTCCATGGCCTTTTGATAAGTGGCGCCGGCGTTCTTTAACCCGAATGGCATTCTGGTATAACAGTATAGCCTGTTGGACGTTAAGAACGCCGTATGTTTCTGATCTTCTTCCGCCAAAGGAATCTAGTTGTAGCCAGAATAACCATCCATGAAGCTTAGCAGCTCGTGGCCGGCAGTTGCGTCAACCATTTGGTCTATGCTGGGCAGGGGATGTGGATCCTTGGGGCACGCCTTATTTAAATTGCTGAAGTCAATGCATATGCGTACTCCTTTGTTTTTCTTTGGTACAATGACCATGTTGGATATCCAATCTGCGTATTGTATTTTTTTGATAATTCCCGTTTCGATCATCTTATTTAACTCCGATTCGACCGCCGTCTGGTATACGTTCGCTAGCTTTCGAGGTCTCTGCTTGAATGGTCGCACCGAAGGGTTTATATCTAAGTGGTGACAGGCCAAGCTGGGATCTATTCCTGGCATCTCGCTCATTTTCCAGGCGAAGACATCAGCATATTCCTTCAGCAAATCTTCCAACTCATCTCGCTGCTCCCTTGTCATCAACGTTCCGATTTTTACAATCTTCGGATCTTCACTGGTTCCGATATTTACATCCTCGGTAGGCTCTGTTGGGGTAAAGTTCGGAGTATCTTCCTTCATGGCACTGGGATCATTCGGTGCTTCCTTCGTGATTATCTTTTTGCCTTGTATTATTTGATTAATTTCCTCGCGAATCATTTTCTCCTTTTGCTGCTTGTACCTTTCTCTTCGGTTACGCCGCGCATTTTTTCTTTGATCTATGTCTTTCTCGTGACATGCTTTGGACTCCGAGCCCTCGCCTTTGATCTCACCAATACCTTCGGGAGTTGGAAATCTGAGTTTCTGATGCAATGTAGAGGGCACCCCTAAGACCCCGTGCAACCATGGTCGTCCCAGGATTGCACTGTATGGTGATTCTATGTCCAGGACACAGAATGTTGTCTTTAGCTCCATCGAGGCCACATACACCGGTAATGAGATGTCTCCCTTTGGTTTTGATGCTCTTCCATTGAATCCGTAGATGGTATAATCCGAGGGCATCAGTGGAATGTTCGAGAAATACTCCCTATATGCCATTCCGAATAATACATCTACCGAACTTCCTGGATCTACCAGGATTCTTGGCACTATTGCCTTATTTATGCTCACTGTAATCACTAAAGGATTATTACTTGGGCCATCTTCGGGAAGGTCTGCTGCCGAATAAGTTATTGGTTTTAGCTGCCATGGTTCGAATTTTCTTGCTTCGGTGACAATCATTATTTCTTTCCCATCTTTGTCTCTTTTGTGAATTCTTCCCCCAAAACTGCTGCTTCTTGAGCTGACGCTTTCCCTTGTATGAATCATTGAATTGCAATGAAGGATTTGCACTGATACTTCGTTTTGCGATTTTGTTTTGATGACTTGCCCCGAAGGTCCTACTTGCTGCCTCGGCGTCTGGTCCGATTTCGAAGTCATTCTTGGTGACCTGTCAAAAAACAAAAAACCCGTGAGGTCCAAGGCGGCTAGCGCAGTGTACTTTGTCGGTCAAGTAAGTCTATACTGTAACGGATTTTGCAGACGAAATGTAAGTCGTATATGCCCCTTTTAGGTATATCCTTATTTTGTCTTTTAGCTCAAATCATCTTCCTCATCAGTTTCTCTTATGGAAATTCATCCCCAAAAATAGCAGGAATTTAAAAAACCCTAAAATGAATTTACATAAACATCTTTCCGTAATCGTTTCTCCCAAGGCTAGAATCCTCTATTAAGTGTGTTAAAAGCGAGATGGAACTGCTCCTTTTAGAAATCGGTTTTACCATACCTAGGTTTTTGAAACTCTTTAATGGATGATTTTATCACCTGCTGCTGTGCTCAGAAAAACTCTTAAACATGCTAAAGCCTTTAAGGCTCTCTTTAGATGCTTAAGGTACAGGAGCTTCTTTTGAGAAAACAAGCCTTTGAAAATCTTTTGAAAAAGGATAAGGTAATATGCTAAAAATTTGAAAACCCGAAAAATCACAGGCAAACCCTAAGTTGTTTTAATCATCCCTGTTTCTAGCGCCAAACTGTACGAGTGGAAAATCTGCATAGGTACTCAAGCTACCATATCCATCAGATCCACCCATACATACAGTTGATTTGAGTGAGATTTAATGGTGCGAGGACCATAAGAACAACACCGAAGGTGACAGAACAGTAAATCAAAGGCTAAATCCATAAATATAAATGCAAAGGTTAAATATACAAAGATCTGTATGTATTTCAATGTCGAGATTACATGAATATAACCCTAAGGAACCAGAGGAGATACAGACCTAATCCCACTCTTGCCGTTTAGGTTCTACACAAAAGGAATCCAACCCTTAAAGTTTTCCAAGCTCGCCTTATATAGGCCGAGCTTGGGTGGTTTACAGCTAATAAAGACAAGAGACTCAATCGTGGTGGTGTCAGTCCCTGTCGAGTAAGGCGGTGACGCTCCGAAGTTTATTCTTGGTCTTCGGCCCCTCGTCGTGGTCCGAATCCTTTCCTCCTTCCGAGTCTGCTCCTTGTCCTTGTGTGACCTCTTCTTCTTTGGGCTAGTCCGAGATTTCACTGCTGATCCTCTCGGAGTGGTTAAGCTTCTTGGATGCGAGACACGTGTTCCGAGGGGTTTTACCCCCTACAACGTTACTGGGAAAATTTATTATTTTTGGGCGAGTATTAATATAACTGTACTTTATACTTTTTCTTAGAAATATTACCAAATTCTATTTGTTCTAACACTGGAATTGACTACATCAAAGGTATAATTGTATACATACATCTAATCGATAAGGAAGTCTTCGTCAATATCATGAAGGTAAGACCAATCACTATAAAGTTGATATCTTCAATTCTCTATGAATCCTATCTCCCAAATAGAATGAATCAACAAGATCTTGCAGATTTTGCTACTAGTCGAGATGGATATATACCTCTCGGGTTCAAATTCATAGCATCCTCTGAAACCTTTGGATTAGAAAAGCTGCCGGTAAGCAGTATAGTTTAATAAATTCGACAAAATAGAGGTTAGCTGCTTCAGGTGAACCTACTAGTTCTTCTCGGAAAAAATCTCATTCTACTAAGGACAAATTAAAGTACAAAATTATTGAACGAAGAGTAATGATTTCTTATTGAAACATCCACCCACAAAGCGGGTTTCTATCACTCTAAAATATTTGTGCCAATCATGATGTGCCAAGTGTCCTCTTGAAACAAACAATGCCCAAAATTCTTTTCTCGACCAGTAGGAAACGAGGGTTTCATTACCGTGGGAGCTTATATTACTGAGGCCTTTAAGTTTTAAGATTCGGTTTAATAGTTTAACAAATGGTATCCTCCATAAACGTAAGGTGTGCGAAACCTATGTAGTTTAGATTACAAAAATGCTTCACTGATGAATAAGATCGAACATTATTATTAAGGTGTGCGAATGTTTTTCTGACGTCTCCTTTGTAATTTTTTCGATTTGATTCTCCTTTTGCAGATACAAGTCTATATTGATGGAATTATGCAACCCTAGGAATGAAATTTATATTCTAAATTGAACAAGATTTATACTTCACATGTTGTGTTCTGGAATTATATATTGCAATTCCAGTTGTTTTCGAATACATTGGGCTCAATGTTTTCCACCGACCCATTATTGTGTACAATTGAACGTGAACATTGGGTATTTTTCATATGATTAACTTTGTTTTCCAGTAATTGGCTATCATTTTGATTTGAGGCGTTAAAACCTTTTCGATGCAGGTCGATAACTTTTTTTTATTTTGGCTCTCGCCTAAACTACAACAAGTTGGTGTTCTCTGTTTATTGGAAACTAAATTATTATGAAACACGTTTTAGACTTTTCAGTGTATGACTGTAAAACATCAGATTTACATAATAAGAAATTAAGTTGTTGTAAAGGGTACATATATACTTTACTAAAGTGCCAAATAGAACAATTTGTTTTGGTTGGGAAAACGCAATTGTGAAGAGACACATCTTCACTCAAACTGACGTTTTTTTAGAAGACATGTCTTCAAATATACTTGAAAAAGCAGGGGTACCGAAATACAACCAAATTTTCGTTTGGGCTCGTGAGTTTTATGGTAAGATATGGAAGATCTCAAAAATCAATATCCAAATCTGTTAACCGGAGTAGGATCACAAGTGATCAGTCCAACTCAAGACAAGTCTTGGCAAATCCCATGGATGGATTATGGACTTACTCTACGGTTACGAATAACGTACTTCTTGTGTTTGCTTTAGTTATATAATCAGAGATATAATGCGGAAAGTAAAAGCACACAAGACACCAGAGATTTTTTTAACGAGGAAACTACGACCTGTAGAAAAACCTCGGGACCTCCTCCAGATTGAACACCACACAGTACTAACTGTCTACAAATGCTAGCCTACTATAAGACTTCGGGCTGGGATGTAGCAGAGACCAACTCCAGACCTCCAAGCGAATTGGCTACTGTCGCACTCCTTACGTCTCTTGGATCCCGCAAGACCCTACGCACTTGATTCCCCTGGCTGACGTCCTTTACAGGCCTAGGAGTTGTTTTAACCGCTGTTAAAGGCTTATGTCAACAATATCGGCTTTGCAACCTTAGTTACTGACTGTATGTTTCGAACTGTCCTTTTCAGTTTAACATACGTAAGTTGACTTCCTTCGGATTGCTCCAGGTCATACGAAAATCTACTTTACAAGCGGGGGCTGACAAGTAAACTGAATAAATTATGCCCAACTTGTCTGTACCTCACCTGTGAAAAGAATCACTTAAGAAACTTACACATCTGGAGATAACTAGGTCTTACAACACCGAGTGCAGCCGTACGTTGCTTCCTTGAACCTTGTATGTAGCGTATCAGTTCTTGAATTGATTTATTGCAGAAGAGAAGGACCGTAGAATAGACAAGAACGTGATCAGGTTACCAAGGTTACAAGTTAATATGATAACAACTAAAGGTACATTATCGCTTACATGTGCTTCCCAACTCTCAAGATAAGTCTTTATAGTCATTAGGTAAATCCCACAGAGGAACTGCTACCTAATAGACGATGACTACCTCAACAAGCTTACACCGGAGTGCAAAGGGTTTACGATCAATTCCACAGAGAAACTTCACGTATGCTTGATGCTTGTGGTTTTTGTTCTTTAATCCTCTATTTATAGCTCTCAATAAGATAGGTTGCTTTGATATAAAGCAACGAATTTCTTAACCTACAAGTTAGCAAGTGCCCGTGTAATATGTACCCGTTACTTGACTTTCACACAAAGAAACCCTAGGTTAATCTCAATTGGACTTCTTTTAACATTTATCTGCCAAGTGGTTTGTTAGCTCTTAACCACTTCAAGATAGAAATCCAATGACCATGAGAACACCTTTATCTTATTGACTCATTGAGATTCGTTAAATGGACCACAAAAGATATTTCGTTATAAACCAAGTCCAACTAAGAGATAAGGAGTTAACTGTTTAACCCGCGGGAAAATCCCGCAGAATATTCACTTGGACGGTTCATGAACCGTCCGTCTGAATTCCGGCAAAATGGATTGAATTTGTGGTTCACGTACATGTACGCGTACATATTAACGTTTTGGGACTCAAAAGAAATTTTGAAGCCACTGTTCACGAATTGGTTCGTGAACCGCCGTCACTCAGATTAGGGTTTAAACTGGATCCGCTGGAAGTTCTGGGCTGGGCCAGTACTTAGACGTGTGAGACGCCCTCATCTATAATCCATGGACTCTGCTCTAGAGTACTCTTTTAGATTCACCCAGATTTATAAATGTGATTTGCAAGCAAACCCTTGCTACGGAAAATGTATTGAATTTATCTCGTGCACCTTGCTGTAACCTTAGTATAACTCATGGTTATGTAGACAAGAGTACAAATCTCAATCGCTATAACTCTACTAAAGCAGCCGACTATTTCGAAATATATAATAAGTAGAATAGAAGAAATTCCATATAAAGTCATAACTCCTACTAACCTTTTGTCATTGAAGAATATTTGATATCTTCTTTGTAAACGCAGTCTTCGTCTTCAAGGTTTCTGCTACTTCGTCTATATCCCGATTCCGAAATCTAAACTGTAGTAGACTAAATCAAGAATTGTGTTTTGACACCTAAAACTGACAACTAGCTTGACATACCAACGCCAGTGGGTTTGACCGGAAAATGCCCTAACAATCTCCCCCTTTGTCAGTTTTAGTGACAAAATGAATATATTACATATGGATTCAAAAAAGATATTACAATAAAGATCCAACCCAGATGTATCTTGATTTCTTGAATTCTTCAACTTCTCCTTTGAGTCTTGATGTGTTCGTTTAACTCTTGTTGAAAAATCCGTAGACAACACCACAACATATCCAGCTCAAACAACCACAGAGGTACGCTCGAGCTTACATGGGTTAATATGCTAATCCCACATGTTGTTTGTGCAAAGAGTAAGAATCAGAGCAACTTTAAAATTTGTGTACCACAACTTATAAAGTGATTCTACTCATTCTTCATACAAAGCTCCCATTAATCTTTATACCTCTTTTTGCCATATTGGTATGAAGACCAATATTTACTCCCCCTTACTTGATACTTTCGAGAAAGTACATAAGTACGCAATACGGTATTCCCCCCCTATGGTTATGAACCACAAGAACAAGAAACATATGTATTATCCCCCTATTTTTCATAAGAATATGACAAACCAGTTGAGACTTAGGGTTTCAAGCTTATAGAGATAGTCAAGTCAAGGATGTACTCGCATATCAAGTTTAAGATGACATAACTAGGAAATCAGAACGAAGATCTCGAAGTTGATTCATCTTTGGAGAAACATAGATACACTTTTCTCCTAAAATTCCACATCAACGCTCCCCAAAAAAGATTTGTTATTAAGCGCAAGTTCAATTAAGAACTCTCACCCATGTGGTGTTATTCAATAAAGAACAACAAACAAAGCCTAACTAGACAAACAATTGTATGTATCCAGTTTCCTTTGTTAATAATCTCTTTTCCTTAGCCAATTTTTTTTTGAAAAGAGTACATGATTTTTGAGTTTGTGGAAACCCTAAAAATCATATAATCAAAAGTTTCTTAATCGTGAGAGAAAGCTTAACTTTTGATTTTTATCGACGTTAATGTTTCCTTTACCATGTGAGTCTCTCCCGAGATTTATGAGACCATGTTTGAAATTGGATAAACCAAAGTTTAACATGAAGTCTCTTGTGAATTTTCCTGTATACTTGAACGTTTTTCATAAATAAAGCATAAGCACAGATGCTAAATTTAAACTTCAAGCAACATAACATCAAAGAGTATTAAAGTTAATACAGACGATGTTTTAAATGGAAATAGTTTTCATACAACACAAAGCAAATTTTAAACAAAAGCATAAAGAGCTGAAATAAATCATTCCATATCCTCGTCGTTAGTTGGGATGGTATGCTCCTCAACGATCCGGAACATACTTGAAGCAGTGTATGGATCAACATAAGTAGTTGCAAGTTCAACTGCAAGGGCATATCCATCGCACTTGGTTTGTAGTTTGTGTACTCAAGCCTCAAGTTGTGCTATGCGAGGATCTTGTTTAACCATCTGACCCGACTTCTTGATCTTGTCAATACTCTTCTCAGGAAAGAGTTTTGAGCCATCTCCCTTTGGTACGAACATGCCAACCTTGAACCTTTTGCATATTTTTGTAAACAGACAAGGAAATCCGAGATTTCTACATTTGTACTCAGAGATCTTGATCATTTGTCTAATGATAGTGCCACATAAATCAATTGGCTTCTTTTCGTGAAGGAGGTGCTATACTAGCTCAAACATACCTCTGTTTCACTGGTTCTTGCTCAAAGTGCAAGGAATAAGATTGTGTGCAGCTAGAATTCCAAAAACCTTCAGATCAGGGCGAATTCCATCAATACAGGCCTTGCCATCTTTCCACTTAGGACTAAACTCAAGCACTTTCTTAGCAAGTCTGTTATCAGATGGACGTGTCCCTTCTATTTGAGGAGGTGTGAAGTTAAGGACCGGACTTTGAAGTATCTGAACCATTACTTCCCTGTTAACTTCAAACACTCGACTGCCAATTTTACTTTTTAAACTACAATGACCCATTTTGCATTCGTACATATTGGCATAGAACATCCTAACAACAAAGGGAAAGTTGTCGACATACATGCCATCATGAATACATCCCCAGGCAATGAGATTCATAGATGGAGGATAATATGCAATAGTATTTTGGTTTATTCTCCTTTCGTTAATGAAGTTACGCCTTCTTTCATATTCAGCTCTAGCAGTTTCGCTGATGAAAGACATGCTTAGACCAGGATCATGAGACGGTTCGTGAACCGTCTTGTACATAGTTTCTTCATCTAATGACCATACTACTGGTTCATCATCACTACCATCCACATCAATAGCCCTACTGGTTGAGGCTTGGTTTCTAGCAGTTCTTCTAGGCATGATTTCAAAGAAAAAAATGGTTAAAAACACTTACTTGATGATTTCTCCCAAAATACAAGAAGATAGCAGGAATGGTTTGTCACCCCTTGAATGATTTTTCGACCCGCTTGTTTTGATGTAAAGATTGTGCAAAACAGTTCACGAACCGTGGAGATCTCAACAGCTGCAGTAGGCCGCCATTAGAGTTTCTTCTGAAAACCTCACCAGAAAATGAGAGGAAGAAGATAACTCGATAGATCATATCCAGTCAATCCGGGTCTGGACGGTTCGGGAACCGGGTCGTGGGTTCTGGGTTATCCAGCACGGCACAGACCAGTCTTGTGGGCTGTTTTGCACCGGTTCTAGGGGTTCCTAGGCTCCGCATGTGTGACTCACACATGTATTAGTCAAATAAGGGTCTTTTCCCTTGATTTTTGACAAGTTCCTAGGTTAATTTTTAAGACATTTTTCTCTTGTATTTTGACTTATCAACTAGAGTCTAATGGAGCAAGGCTCAACATTTAGAAATATCTATTTGTGAGAATTTATTCCAACGATGTCTTTTATTAAGCTTAGAGAGAACTAGGCCTAATATTTAGACATAAAGCACTTTCATGACCCCAAGAAAGAATTTCTTTACATTTTTTAATTGAAACTGGGGGATTTTGGAATATATTAAATTTAATTCTTTCTATCCCAAACTTGAAAGTATTTCTCTCAGACTTCAGATAAATTAAAACCTTTTTATTTTCTGAGAAGGGTTTATAAAATAATTTATAACCCTTGTGCTTTGCCTTTATAAACTGTAACCAGTTTTTTACATAAGGGCGATTTTTAGCAAAGCTTTTATATCTGTTATCCGGATTGACAAAACGAATATTTTGTCTTAGGAGGGGACAGGATTTCACAGATAATTCCTTCTTGTGAGTTTCATCAATGTGTAGAACACACAGTTGATCATGAATTTCATTCATGGTATTCTCATCAAGAGAGGTGTTGATAGTGAATTGATCTTGACTTTTTGCATAAGAAGACGCTTTAGTCTCTTTAATAAGTTGATCAATATTTACTTCAACATATACGTTTTCCTCCATGACCTTCTTGTAGGGGCATAAAACCATCGAACCACGTGTCAGCATCACAAAGAGCGAGCACCGTAAAAGAATGAGAGGCTTAGAAGTACCGAATAACTCGAAAGAGTAGCCACCAATAAAGCGCTACAAAGAGAGGCATGCATTGAAGATAAATTGAGCCACGAAGAAAGGGATATAATCGAAGGAACAAATACCACGGGAAATGAATCGAAGGATAGCAAGATAAGGAAAGCTTCGAGGACATCTCGAAGAAGCACCGACTTACTCGACAACTTATGACACACCCACGATTGTGTATTATGTCTTATTAGCTGTAACCCACTTGGAATTCGATCTATAAAAGGAGAGCTCGAGTTCAGTTGTAGGGGTTGGATTTTTGATAAGCCTTGGGACATTTTGAGAGAGACTAGGTTAGTAATTGTTCTCCTCGGGTTTTTAAGCACGTAATCCATGTAGCATTAGCCAGAGAAATACTTTACATTAATGATACTTAGTTCTTTACTTTGTTCATAGTTATTAGCCTTAATTTATTCGAACTCGATGCTTTGTTTTGCATTAGATTCACTCTCTTAACTTGCTATAATCATATTCATCTCATGGTTGTTAGGTGTAAGATCTCTATGCAGATTTTATACCAACACAGTTTGGCGCTAGAAACAGGGACTGATTAAACTGACTTAGGTCTGCCTATGCTTTGATGGTTTTCAAAATTTTCAGAATTTTTTTTCCTAAGGGTTTACAAGTTTTACTTTTATTTCCTCATTTTTTACTTAAAATAAGCTCTACCATCTTAAGTATCTAAATATTTCAAGCTTTAAGGTACTTAAGAACTTTGAGCAAATCATCACTGTGATAGATCGATGTTTTTCAAGGAATTCAAGCTTTGAAATATAGAGATCTAATCAAGATCCAAAAGGTTTTTCAAAAAGTTTCATGAAAAAGAAGAATGAAAGGATATTTCTCAAAAATTTAGTAGAAACAGTAGATTTTGATTTCGATTCCATTATTATTTCCAGCAAATACCCTTACGATTTTATATATGATTCATACTGCTAAAAACCTAATTAGGGTTAGTTTAGGGTTTTCCTATCAAAAGTTATATCAGGAAAGTAACTTAGTCACTTTTAGATCCATCGTATCCTTTTTAGGAAAAGTTAAAGAAAAGTTGATTTTCTGAAGATCTAGGCGAATCAAGGTTGTGAGGAAAAAAAGTTATAAAAGTTTTGGTATCTGAAATTTCATTGGATCGTACACACAAATCCCCCTAAAATCTCGCATGTAAGATTCTGTTATAACTATTAGAATGCATGTCAGAACAATAGTACACTGGGGTAGCCGCCTTGGACCTCACGGGTCTGTTACTTTTTGCAGGTCATTGTCACCATGACATCGAAGTCCAATCAGATGCTGAGGCAAGTAGTGGGTTCATCGAGACAAGGAACGGGCTCTTCGAGACCCAATACTAGGCAATCAACCAGCAAATGAATTTCACCTGACTAGCAAGTACAGTACATCACAGGGAACTAAACAAGGATAAAGTACTCATCGAAGATCTAGGACCAGATGGAGAAGGATTTCCAGAACAACCAATTCATGAGGTCGAAGAAGAAGAAGAGGAAAGGTCAGACGATATGGTGCAAATACACCAACCAACTGAGGAAGAAACCTTAAGGGCCGCACAATTCAAAAAGCTCATAAGAAAGAATAGAAAAATCAGAAAACTTAAGCAGCAATTACTCGAGGAAAACAAGAAAACTGCTGAGAAATCAACATAAAATTATAAACGAAGCAGTGAAGGTCACTCCCACCAAAATTCGCAATCCAAGCGTCATTCCACATCGAGAAAATACGACGATGAACGTAGGGGTGAGGCATCGAGTCACCGCATCGAACCAAGCATTCGATCAAGAGGTAATAACATACACATGGTATATGAGAACGAACAAGCGTGAAAGGACGTTGAAGCAGCTGCACTACAGAAGGTCATGATGGAAGAGATAAAGGCCATGCGAGCAGAGCTCATCGATCGTAGAATACAACCGTATGCAAATGTGAAGCTAAGGCAAGCCATTAACGAAGTCAACCGATCACCATTAAGCTTCGAACTTTTAAGCAAGCCTATTCCAGTTAAATGCACTATGCCAGTCTTTAATTTTATCTTCGATGGGACTGGAGATGCAACTCATCACATAAGAATGTACCAAAGATTATTCCTAGCATGGGCTGACAGGGATGAGGTGCTCTGTAAATATTGCCCATCGAGTTTGAAGGGATAGGCTCTTGCTTGGTATGATAGTTTGCCAGTGTGTTCGATTTTATTCTTCAATGACTTGTCTAAGGTTTTCTTACTTCATTTCCTCTACAACAACTCATCGAAACCTGGAGTGGAGAAATTGTTTAACATTAAGGTAAGACCCAAGGTGTCCACTAAAAGCTTGACAGAAAGATGGACCGCGCAATGCGTGGAAGTTGGAAATGGGGCCACAAAAAAGGATAAAGTTCAAGCTTACCTGAATGTACTAGATAAAGAACATCCCCTATACGATAATATTTTCTCGAAAAACGTTGAAACATTGCAAGACCTTAGAAAAATATCGAAATGAGAGAATTGCATTAGAAGAAATCAAGGGACAGACAGCACAAGGAAAGGACGACATCTCGAAGCAGGTGCACCCGATCAACAACTTATCCTTGGAAGAGCGAGATGAAGTCAAGAGGCTTGTGGAACCTCTCAAGAAGGTACCATTTGGAACAAGTCAAGATCAATCTATGGACAACCAAGTGGGGGACTCCTCCAAAAGAGAAAGGCAGAATGATAATGGGCGATATGGAAACGAAGGAAAGTTCGGTGACAAGAGGTACAACGATAACAAAAGTTATAACGATAACAAAAGCAATGATTCCCGAAGAGGATACGAAGGAGGATTCTATAACAGAAAGTTCGGAGTACCAAGATCTGGATTCCCTCCTTTTCAAGACAGAAAGCTCCCGAAGCTCAGTGCACCCCTCGAAGTAGCACTGCGATGCATCGAGCAATCTGAATCAGCAAGTGAAATTCGTTATCCAAAAAGTAGGGGAATTCAACCATCACACACGAGGAACTCGAGGGATTTATGCCAATTCCACAAGTTTTATGGACATCCCACCGAGAATTGCGTCACAACACAAGATCAGGTTAATTACTTCATTTCGAAAGGAAAATTCGATCATCTTTTGGGATTACCAAACCCACCTCCAGACCAGCCACAACTGAAATAAGGAAAGAAACATGAGGCATACGTAATAACAGTCGATCGAGATATCCCAAGATTCAATGATTGCAATTCGATAGTACATGCAAAATTCAGCGAATACAGTTTCATAAATTGCATTAGTGATAAAATTCACAAAAGGGACTCCAAAGGAAAAGAGATAATGAGTGTAGCTATAAAGAAACCTCTTGAGGAATGACAAAAGGACTAGTCTTCTTTTCTGCTACAGATATCCCAGATGGAGGAAGGTCACACAATGACCCTTTGGTAATAACTCTACACATCGAAAAAATGGCAATGCCAAAGATACTCGTGGATCCAGGGAGTTCCGTCGATATACTTTTTGGTAAGACTCATGACCAGTTATTTGGAAAGGATTCAGCATTAATACCTTCAACATACAATGTGTTTGGCTTCAATAGTAAGCCATCGGTACCCAGGGGAGAACTACATTTAACAGTCTATGTGGGAAAGCTCGAACTACTTACTTCATTCTGTGTGGTGGATATTGATTCTCCATACACTGTTATTGAGGTGAGACCTTGGTTACATTGTTTAATGGGAGTAGCTTCCACACTTCACAGAAGAATCCGATTCCCAACACCAACTGGGATAGCCGAAATAATGGGGGATCCTGTTGAAGCACGTATCTGTAATGAAATCGACGTACAACAAAGGGAATGCTCGAAACAAGAGTCGAGGAGTCAGAATAAGCAGCTAAAAATAACAGAATCTAGTATTAAAGAGTTCATCGCCGAAGTAGAGGCAGGAATGGCCATGAACTCCATGAAAAAACCAAAGACAACTCCACAATCAATCATGGAACCTGCTCAGCTAGGAAAGGGTCCATGGTGCAAGGACAATGAGCAATTTATGATAACAATCAATAAACAAAACGACGCATCAATGTCTTCAAATAAAGTAGTAAGTGAAGTAAGATCGAACATTAGTAAAAGTGGAAAAGTGATCACCGAGGAAGAGCCCTTCTGGACAGGCCCATATGCCATCGAAAAAGCATTGGGAAATGATACCTACAGTTTGATCAACTTAGAGGGGAAACGATTGAGCACTCCTGTCGAAGGAAAGTATTTTAAGAACCTTAATTGAACTCCGAATGTAATCGAAGAAACTTGATTATCGTCATTAGAAGAATAAATAAAGAGACAGCTTGACCTGTTATATCTCGATTCAAACTCAAGATCCTATTCGATTAGGAAAAAGTCCTACCTGATTAGGCACCTCTCCCAAGGCCTTGATGCCATGAAAACAAACGGTCCATGGTGCCACTTCTCCTAAGGCCTCGATGCCATATAAACGAACGGGCCATGATGCCATATCTCCCCTAGTGCCTTGACGCAACATATATGTAAAGGCCATGATGCCAAGGCCTTGACGCCAATTATAAAAAATTCCTACAAGCGTTAGGCACAAAGCTGAGGTACATGTAGTCGTAAGGGCCCTACGAGCTACATGACGCAGTCATCTACTACCCACAAGATACCCCGTTAACGGTGGGTACTTTGCATCAAAGCTACATAAGCTAGAAGCATTTGGACCCACTAACACGCGACCTCTGGGACCTCTCTTTGAGGCATCGCTGGGATGATAAATGGGATTAACATCTGCCATTATTGAAGTTAATTAGCTTACATTCACGGGAACGGTAAGCGAGTTACGCAGCCAAGGGACCTTCTCCAAAAAATCAAATATAGCCTCGAGGAGAGGCAAGCGAAAACAGAAGAGGCGAACTCCAGGCCACGATAAGAGAACAATACCATGTCTAAGCTCCAGCTCTGACCGACACTTCCCCATTGTGCTACTTTATTACCGAGGCCCAAAGTACCTACCTACCGTAAGACTCCTACTTTACTTAGGCAAAACGGGTAATCAAGACATTTCACTCATGTCTTCTCGGAGGATACTCGATATCTTTAAAGTATTGAGGCAAACCAGGTACCTATGGCCTCGATAGCCAGTGTCGGCTTGAGACCAGGCAAGTAACTCAAAGCCTTTGGGAAGGGTGATTTGCATCCCCCACTAGCTTGGTTTACTGCCTCCCACATCGAAGTTAGCCCTAGAGTTGCACTCTAAGTAACCTTAGGAGCCTAGAATTTGCAAGGTAAACCTCGTGCCTGATCACGAGTTACTAAGCAAAGCAATACACCTGTGACGACCCGCCTAATCCACCTACTTATAGTATACACTAAGAGGCATTGAGAAAACTAAAACCACTCTGATATTCATAAATGGAAAACCTCTCAAGTGATATAATTATAATAATCTGATGTTGTTACAATTTCACAGAGAATACAGATGTAAGATATTACACAAAGACCTCTAACTCGATTCAACGTTGAACATACGAAACGTAACTCTTCTCGTGCACCATCTCTTCTGACAACTGAAAATTGAAGTGGAAACGAGTGAGCACATCATCCCGAAGGGTGCTCAGTGGAAACATCAACATTCGAGTAATCATTATCATGCTTTACAGTTATGCTAAAGGAAAGCATCGGTTTTCTATTAATAAAATTGATGGGCTTAAAAAAAAAAAAAAAAGCATCGGTAAACACCTTTAGCACCCAACACTCAGCAAGTCATCATATTGTAACATAACATGTTAGGAAAAGAAAGGTGCAGAGATTGCATCCCATACTACAACCTTCTGCGATCAACCAATGATGATATGCACACGATCAATTCCCCCAAATAATTTAGATATTATATTGCACCATATCCCGTGCTCATTAAAGACGTAAAATATGTTATAACATAAAGAGTATTAATATCGCACCATATCCCGTGCTCATTTATAATATTTACACTTCCCGTGCTGAATAATAATATTGCACTTCCCGTGCTAATCAACTTAGCGAGAATCTGTGGTCTTTCCATAGACAATCCTCGCGGAGGAACTGACGACGCATATCAAACAAGATTCTCATACAAGTACACTCAACATGCTTTGATTTAAATGTAAATTACTTAATGATTACGAGAAAGGTATAAGAGTTCCCACCTTTTTGTAGACAAGCCGTTTCTACCTCAAGATCTTCCGTCCAATGGTTCATCTCTCGTATACTCGTTGTTAATACAGAGTAGATGTTAATCAAACAATCACTCAAAGAATTGATAAATCTATTATTTATTCTAACTTTATTAATTAATTAATCACTAATAATATTTTATAAAATAATCTACTAATCCGATCTAGGTAAATTATATGTCATTTTGAAGGTCTCGCGCAGAAGGGACCAAAAGCTAATTTGGATTCTAAAAGGTCCAAAACTCCAAAATACTAAAACTGACCCTAACCCATGGCCCAACGGGCTCACCCATGACCCGACCCATATACCGACCCGTTAACCCGGTTACTCGATCCACTTACCCATCTGACTCGGCTAACTCGATTGAGTCAGAAGCTGACTCGGTCATCTTCTACACCTTTACTTAGCCAAAATTTATGTTTTCAGGTGAGGAAACAGTACGGACAACCAACTTTCGGGGGCTATAACTAATTCAATTTTGATCCAAGGGAGTCATATAATAGCTCTCTGGAAAGCTAAGCCATCGTACTCCAACTTCTATGTTCTGAGAAAAATCTAATAAAATCTCTAGCATATCTAAAGTTGGGCGAGAAGGTGTCATCACAAAACTGTTTTACCCAGATTTCCAGATTTGACAGTCGGTACTATAATGGTCGCCAAAAATTCAATACATCATCAAATCAAGCAAACTCAGTTGCTGTGGAAAGCTAAGGAACAGACCTCCATTTTTCATGTTGAACTCGAAAATCAATAAAATACCTAAGTTGATGATATTTGCGTTTGGAAACAGTACAACATACACATGAAATCATGATCATCATCAAAACTCTCTACATGATTGATTCTATGCTATCTTTCACATCTAACAAGTACCCAATTCATATTTAATGTGTAAGAATTGATTAAAATGATTACCTTGAATTATTTAAGAGAAATCCATCATCATCATCATCATTATTCATAACAACTCAAACTTCATTAAAATCACCACTTAGACTAAACCCATCTTCTATCTTCTCTACTATATTACTTTGTACTTCTCTCTACCTCACTGATTCACTATCAACTTCTTCTTCAACAACTCCCCAACTTAAATTCATACTACTCTCCCTCTATATATTGATTCTCTCCTAATGATTAATTGCTTATATTAAATCATGAACATCAAAACTAATTCTCAATTCTATTCAACCCTCTAGCTCTATTCATATCCCTTTATTTTCCCTTAAATCCAATTTCACCACCATCCCATGACTCAACCCAACCCTCTCCCTGATATCAACACCACCACCTAAAGAAACACCACCTCCTTAACTCGATAAGAAGAAGTAAAAACTCTTTCTTTTCTTTTTACCTAAAAACATTAAAGTTACACCACTCTTACACATTGTGATTAATTTTTTAATTCTGATTAATCTAATTAGATATTATTTAACCTAATCTAAATTAAGCTAATACGTTTTACTATTGCCAACTAGAACAAATTACTAAGCGATGTCTAGTTTCGACCTAATCTTTCGAGTGTCGTATCTTCCTCATGCGAAATCCGATTGACGCATTCTATTAGTCGATTTCACCTAACTTTTCGAGATCTATCTATTGGTACTAGAATCGTATTCAAATTAATATTTTATTAATTCCTATATTTGGTGTTGAGATTCAATTAATTGAGTCATTACGCGGCGTAATTGTCACTTGACTAGTCTATAGTCATTGACCTGCTTACGGGTCATTACAACACCGAAGAAAAATCATGGCTTGATCATGAAAGAAAAACTTCATCGAAAAAATACTTTAACTTCGTGCTTGATCACGAATTGTTAGTAAATACACACATCAAGCAAGCCGCAGGCAATGCAAAAATATCCCTTTTCATTAGCAAGAAGAGTTCGAGATACAAAATAAGTTAATATTAGAGATCGAGGAAAAGTACATTTAAAGAAAAAATTCTCCTAGGTAGCAGAAGAAGTAACGTGAGAAGAAGAATCTCGAGAAGGGGCTTCGTAGATCTTTCTCATTATATTAGATTGCCTTCTCTTCTCTTCATCACTCGATTCTACACGCTGCCCTAAGCTTTTGCCATCTGACGACGCTCTCTCTCTCTCTCTCTTCCTTGTTCAGTATCCTCTTCCTCGTTGTACTCTAGCAAGGATTCGCTAAACAAAGAGCCCTTCCCCTTATAATCAACTTCAACACATGCATCAATGCCACTTTTCTTACCACCACCAGTACTACCCTTGCTAGCATCTTTGGGACTTTCCTCTGGAGTACCGTTAGTATCATCTTCAGGCTTTTTCCCAGTCTTTGCTTCGGAGTTACGCTCGGACGCACCATTCGGATCATCCTCGGGACTTTTCATCGAATCATCTCATACATTATCTTCGAGATCACCCTCAGAATCATCTTTAGAATCATAGCCATCGTCAGAATCCCCCTCTTCTCCGGTCTCATCTTTTTTCTCAACTCTACGACCTAGTTCCTCTTCAACAAGTCTAACAAATACCTCATGAGGGAGCAAATCTTCAACGCCAGGAAGTTCTAAATCAGAATCATCTGCACCTAGAGCTCCATATCTAGCCGGTTCAACTCGGATAGACCCAAAGTGGGACTGACCATGTTTTCGACAGGTTTTATTGTTAACAAGAGATGCATTCAACTTGGACTTAAAAAACAGTTCTTCCACAGTATCACCAAATTTGATTTGAGGTTGCACAAGGACGCAGGCATTGACAACCTTTCTCAAACTTTCTTCGACTCTATGACGAATATCACGTTCAGCGTCTAGAGCCCGGGCACTCTTCTCTGCTTCTTCGGAGCGGCGGGTACGCTCAGTAGTCAATTCTTGGGCACTTATTTTTGCATCTTCAAGGCGTCGCTGGCGCTCCTCAGCCAATTCTTGGGTAACTTTCCTCAGTTCATTTTCAAGCTCCAATTCCAGAGTCGACTCTGTAATTAGTTGAGAAACAACATCATCCCTTTCCAACACAACATTCGAAACCTTGTGCATCAAATCCGCTTCGATACCTGAAGCAGGAAAACAGTTATATCAGAGCACATTTCGAATACTTTAAGTTTGTGCAGAAAGAAAAATCTTTTCAAAGCTAAGTATCCTACTTTCTTTGGCAACCACATAATCAGTAACTTCTTGCTGATTAGAAAAACGAGGTTTCGAAACCCTATTCCTAATATCCTCAACATGGTTCCATCCCAGCTTGGCCAGTTCAATTCAATATTCATTCGTCAAATTCGAGAAGTATTCCTTCGACGTATTAGCTTTAGTAAGATCTTTAGTAATTTCGTTATGACCACTCTTCAAACACTCATTGTGATTTGACAGCTCTTTATTAGCCTTCTTCAAAACAACATTTTACACCTTTAAATTATTAACCTCACTCTCCAATTTCTCAATTACGAGCCTACCCGAAGTAAGAATTGACTGGTCCTTTCGAGCAGCATCGCGTTCTCGAGTCAACCGAGTTATAATAAGTTGAAATCGAGGTTTTTCCTGAGCCACTCGTTGATTTCTCTCTTTCTCGTAATCAAGTAACTGTTCCACTTCAGATTTCCTTTTCCTTTCTTTAACAAGGAGATCCTCAGCTTCAAGTCTTTTACTTCGTTGATAATATCGTTCATCACGAGCTTCAGATATCTCTTTCACAATACGATCGAGGCGATCTCGATGACCTTTGTCCAGTTCATAGGCCACATTGGTATATTTACGGCTAGCTTGCGAATAGGTATCAAGAGTTAAGTTAGCTCGACGAAGTTTTTCTTTCGCTTCATCCAACTCCCCTTTTTTTACATCGGTAAAGCAAGTTCAGCACGTAATCAAAAGAACTAACAAAAACAGAACACAAAGGTTTATACCTGCTAGCCGCACTTTCTCGCAAGCGCAACGAGTCTTCTCGGCATATAACTCTTCCAACATTCGAAGAAACTTTCGTTCATTGTAGTGGGCGTCACCGTACAATCCAAAGGAATAAGTTAGCATGCCCAATCTATGAAGGTCACCCTGTCAAAGAAAACTCAATTAGCAGCAAATAAGAAAAGCAGCAGCACAAAAGTAATCTCAATGTCCCAACCATTTGAAGCATAACAAGATTCTTTTCGAAAGTAAAAAGTGGATTACGAGGATCGCAATCGTCCCTGAGGCAATCCCCTCCAAATACACTAGCAACCTTCTTACAGAAATCTGGATCAAGTGGGTAGTTTGAAGGATCAAAACCATGCGAGTTGAATCGAGAAGAAACCTCATTGGCAAAGTCACACGGATTATGATTCTCTTGAAGTACTGCCCTAAATGTTTTTGCAGTATATGGCTGGATGTGTTTTCCAGCATAAGATGGAGCCCTCAGGAATTTCGAACTACTTCGACGGTTAAGAAGTATATTTCTTGGGTACTCGGGAGAGTCAGCACCTTTCCCCTTCCGAGGAAGCAAAAGGTCAACGAGAGGGTAGCCTTTTTCGAAGGAGGATTCGAGAGACCAACGACTGAGGCAGTGTTCGAAGCAGGAACGCCAGCAATGGCAGAGGCATCAAAGACATCCTTGCCAGAAGATGAGGCAGAGGCAGTTGAAGCAAAAGCCGAGGCATGGGCACTCGATACAACGTCACACAAAACAGAGGCAGTAGTGACTACTTTCTCAGACTCATTGACCTGTCGACGAATCAATAAACTTTGAAGACGATTGCTCACCCTTTGGGGAAACCTTAAAACTATTCCCTAGGGACTTCACATTTTCCTCAATTCCAGCCTTCGAGATCACTTTGGGTAACTTCTCACTGGTATTCTTCTTCGAACCTTTCTTGAGTTTCGAAGGGTTTTTCTTCTTCACGGCAAAAAGGAATTCCATTGAATCATCCTTACCTTCAACTTCGATAGCTTTGCCCTACATGAAAAGATTCGTCTCCCTCAGAAAACAAACAGAGGCAAGTATTAATACTTCAAATAACACATTTCAATCAGCTGATGTTTGTTACCTGATCCATAGTCTCTTCTCCTACACGACACGCTTCGAATCCCTTGGAACGTCTTTAAGAGCACCTTTCCTTTTCAGTAAAGTCCTACGAGACAACTCCTTTTCCTCATCAGAAAAATGAACCGTGAAAAGATGTTGAATCGAGAATTGATGATCGTCCTCGAAATCCTTTCAACGCCAGAAACGTCCTGAATCTTTCCAACCTCGAAGAACAAGACCAGCAAATAATACGGGTTTGATAGGTGCTTAAAACACCTACTCAAGAGTACCCTATTCATACACTTTTGTCTAGCTTATGCCTTAAAAATTCTTTATCTAACGTTGTTTTCTATTTTGCAGGTACAATCACTCTAAGTTCACAAAACAAAACAAAAATCATGAAAAATAGGCTCACTCATTTATCCATAGACAGAGAAGAACTATTGACTACTGGAGGACAAGAGAACTTCATTCTTTGTGTATATATCTAGTTCAGGAACCGGTGCTGATGATAGTGTGAGAAGTAAAGATTATGTTATGGGCTTAACAAAAGCCCTGACAATTACATTTGCAAGAGATAGAAAGCCCAAAAAGACTAAAACAAGGCCGCTGCACGTGTGCATCACATCAAATCCCAGCAGACCCAATGTTACAGACAGAAATTAGGGCAGTCAGTTTACTCATTTCTTCAAATTTATGAGCAAAAGAAAACAAAGAAGCAAGGAAGAAGATGTTGTTGTACAAGTTGATGCTGCTGAAGCTAGGAATCATGGTTGAAGCTTACGACAGGGAGAAGACAAATTGGCTACATGATGGTGGTGAATTGAGGTTCAAAATTTGATATCTCAAAGGGGGTTTGCTGTGGCTAGTTTCTGTGGATTGTATGGTCGATGTGTGAATGTACATGAGGCTTTTGAAGTTATTACAACCCTGAAGCTGTGGTGCTCGTTTGTCAATAATCTGAGCTCGAATTCATGAGGGTTTTGATTCAAATCGTGGCAGGAAAGAAGCAAGAAAGAAGGACAAGGAAGTGATATTGCTGTGTGATTTTGACGGGTCTGCTGCTGTAGAAGACTGACGACTGGTAGAGGATCAAAGAGGAGTTAAGGCAAATTTCGAAGCTAGACCAGAAGAGGAAACAATTGCACAGGTTGGGTATGAACTTGAATCTGATTTGGGGTTAGATTTCAGGCGGAGAATCGACAAGAAATGGGGTTGTAGCAATGGTTTCTGGGTACTGCTGTAACGTTTCGTGCTGATGGTATGAACAAGAGAGTATAGAAGGGTTATGATGCTGATTACAGTGAGAGCTCGAGGTTGGGGAGTTTGAATGCAGTTTCTTGTTGGTCTCATGCCCTTGAGTTTATGGGTTCAATGGTTGAATTCAGATGGGGATTTTGACACTACTGTAACAATGGAAGTGTAGTGTTGGTTTGTCAAGAATCTGAGCTCGGAATGGTGGTGATTTTAGGTTCAGGTTTACTGGGTTTGGAGGTGTTTCAGCTGTCAGTTCTCTGCTAGGATTTCAGATGCAAATCAGATGCAGAACAAGGTGAAATAGGTCAGCTGGTGCTATAATCTATAGGTTGTATTCAAGAGAGTTGACAGATGGTTCCAAGGTTTGGTTTTGGTTGAGAAAGCTTGCTGTGTCGATTTCTAGCTAAATGGCTGTGCATATTGAGGTTCATGGGGTCTGGTTAATTGCTTGCCATGGTCAGGACATGGGTTTTGTGAGAATGAAGTGTCGCAGGAAACGGAGGCTTGGAAGGCAATTTGTTGTAGCTGGTGCTGCGAGTTCTGTGGGTTGGTTGGTTACTGTGGTGTTGTTGCTGTGCTGCTGTATGAGATGCAGGAAGGTGAGTTCAGGCAGAGATTTTGAAGGAGAAGATACTAACAGTGCTTATAAGTCAGTAGGAAACAGAAGTTGGGCTCAGTTTATTGGCCAGACTCACAAGCAATTGTTAGCCATGGTTCAAGGAGTCTTTGGCAAAGGTTAGAATGTGAATTTGAGGGCAACACAGGAAGGTTTGATACAGACTTGGATTTGGCAGCAACATGAAAGAGATTAAGACCCACAAAACAGCTAAAAAGAGGATATTACAGTGGATTTTGGCCGTTGATTGTCTGTGGTGAAGGGTGGAAACTACTGAGGTATTTTTGGTAGTTTGGATTGTTTAGGAAGTTGGGTCTCTGTGGGTTTATGTCGGAAAGAAGAACATATAAAAGGAGGAGGCGCAGGACACACAGGGATATCTTTGACCCATCGTTTGCACGCAGTCTAGAGGCACAACAGGGTTTCTGGAGATCAAGGTTTTGAGTCGCAGCAACAAGGTTTTCTGGAGTTAGGAGGCGCATCAGATTGGAGTTCAACACAAAGCTTCAAGAGTTCCTGGATATCAGTTTTTCAACCACTGGTTGCTGTATCACAGTGGGTTTGTTTTTCTATTTTTTTTAAGTTTTTGAGACAATTATTCTACATATTACTATTGTTTATTTGCAAGACATGAATAGCTAATTCTTCTTATTGATTGAGGATGATTTTGAAACTATATGACATGATTTTTTGATGATTTATACAAGTTAATCTTTCTTCAAAGTTGATGTTTTATTGCTTGTCTTTTATTGATCTTATGACCATGAATTGCTTACATATTGTTTAAGTGTACAATTGAATAGTTTGTGTGCAATTCTAAAGTTAGATTCTTAAACCCTAATCCGTAATTGTTGGGGTGATTTTATCACAAGTAGCAAAACATCAACGTTGCAAAGGGATTTTGTGGACTTTGGTGTATATTAGACAACCCTAAGTTAACATGTCGAACTTATGAACATGTGGTTAGGAACAAACCCGATACACTGATTTTACCGGTTGATTTCGTTACACTTTGAGAACTTGTTCAAAGTGTCCAGAATCATGCTTTGTAGAGTTAATAAACATGCTTTGTAGAAGATTATACTTGTAAGATTGAATAAACTCATGCTCGTTAGTGGATAATGATTCCTTGATCAATACTCATCTCATAATTGGAATTATAATTATGAGAAATCAAAATTCATTCTTCTTAATAATTTAAACTCACACCTCCCTGTGGATTCGAACTCGACTTGCTTCACTACTTCATTATTGAATCGTGTAATAGTTGAGATCATATTATTGATTGGTTTGACACACCATCAGGGTTCCGTGTACCAGCCTTCATCAAGGGAATAATCTGGGAAATCAGGGATTATTTTTTTCATACCCTTCACAGTTTCAAACCGAACTCCCCAAGGGGTAGCCTCGTCATCAAGTGTTAGACAAGCCTTGAAGTGCTTGAAGAAATTGGGAGCAGTGAAATAATACTTTGCTATCGAACCAGCAACAGAATTGTCCCCCGAACTAGAAACCCATTTGTTGATTAGATGAATCGAGCTACAAGTAAGTTGTATTACCCCTCGAGGTTCTGGTATCGAAAGGATCTCAAGAAACAAGGGATTGGTATGACGTTATAGTGGAGGAAGAAGCCCCACAAGAATCTGATGAGTTGTAATCAGTAACCTCTCTTCACCACACTTATATTCTTCAATAGTTCCGGAGTCAGCTGACCGTCGGGAGTGTGAATGGATTTTATCTCAAAAGAATCAGTTTTGAAACCTAAAGCCTTCATCTTGGTGATAAGAGTATCGATAGAAATGGAAGAAGTCATCTGAAGAAGAAAGGAAAACAAATTGCAAAAGCCTCGCCAGAACCGGAAAATGCAGCGGTGAAAGGTCTGAAAAATCAAAAGGGGACGAAAGTGAGATAACTTGCCTTTATGAATCAACAATAGGAGTACAGGAGGGGGTATGGAAGGATTTCCAAAAAAAAAAACTAAAAATTGGATTAAAAATCAAAGCTTTGAAGAAAGGGTAGGAACAGAGCTGTAGAAGAAGAATAATTCGAAAGATAAAGGGAAATAAGCTTTTTAGAGGGAGAAAAATAGACTTAGAAAGGGAAGGGAAACCATCGCAGTAAGTTAGAAGGTCAAAAAGTAGCCAAAATCTCGGGAACATGCACAACGTGTCATGGAAACGTCACTTCAGGCGAGTAACGGGGCACGTGTCACGGAATAAAGCTCAAAGGCAAGTTTCCTTCCCCAACATCTTTGATTACAGGGAAAAGAAAGAGGCAAACTATGGGGCATCACAAAAAGGGACAAAAGAAGGAAAATCTTAGAACTACCGAATAACTCAAAAGATAAGCCACCAATAAAGTGCTACGAAGAGAGGCACGCATCGAAGATAAATTGAGCCACGAAGAAAGGGATGTAATCGAAGGAACAAATACCACGGATATCAAGATAAGGAAAGCTTCGAGGACATCTCGAAGAAGCACCGACTTACTCGACAACTTCTGACACACTCACGGTTGTGTATTATGTCTGATTAGTTGTAACCCACTTGGAATTCCATCTATAAAGAGAGCTCGAGCTCAGTTGTAGGGGCTGGATTTTTGATAAGCCTTGGGACATTTTGAGAGAGAATAGGTTAGTAATTGTTCTCCTCGGGTCTTTAAGCACATAATCCATGTAGCATTAACCAGAGTAATACTTTACATTAATGATACTTGGTTCTTTACTTTTTACATAGTTATTAGCCTTAATTTATATAGAAATGCTTCTTATTCGAACTCGATGCTTTGTTTTGCATTAGATTCACTCTCTTAACTTGCTATAGTCATATTCTCCTCATGGATGTTAGGTGTACGATCTCTATGCAGATTTTATACCAACACACTTGTACAAATGATTTAGAGACTCTTCTAATTTCCTAAGATATGTCTTTAGGTCATGAGAGTGTTAGAGCATTGCTCGGTTGAACCCACTGATATTGCTATCTCAAGTTAGTTGTCAAGTTTAGTTGACAAAAACACAATCCTTGATATGTTTACTCTACAACCTCGGACTAGGATAGTTTTAGGTAATTGAGACGAAGGCCGCTGAAGACGAAGACCGAAGCTTACTACTTGATAAATCATATCGTCCTCGCTAAAGGTTAGAAAGGTTTTCCTTTCCATGTTTCGTATTTTCCATTTCTATCATATCAATAGTCTATGATGTTGTTTATATGATCCGAAGGTATTCTAGGATTCTTCGCCTTTGTATTTGTCACATCCGTGATATTATGTATAGGTAGAGTATGTGGAATTGTCTCTTGAAATGACCTCAACGGTGAACGCGAACATGAACGCGTACATGTGTTGCTTAAGGCATTCCTGAGAACAAGCGGGTTTGTATGAACGCGTACATACTAGTTCACAAACTTCTCCTGAATTCTCCTGAACTCCAATTGACAGCTCTATGAACGCGTACATATAAGCCATGAGAAAACTTCAAACTTTCATATCTTGAAGTTTTCGGTCTAGACATGATTAGTTCTCGGACTTGTCATTCCTTGGCCCATGAAATTTAACTACTTAATCCAAGCGATGTTCAAACAATTATTTGGACCAGAAGTCGCAAGCGATGTCCAAACTTGATTTGGACCAGAAGTCGCAAACCTTCAATCAAGGTTGAGTCCTCTTTAACTATTGTCCTTGTCCAAAGTTAGAAGAAGATTGAGAACGGGTATTCAAGCTATGGACTTTCCTAGTTTCAGAACTTGCTTGAGCCCTACTCAAGGTTGCTTAATTTTCAAGCAAAGCCTCCCTTGATGATCACTATAAATAGACGACCTTCTGCAAGATACAATCTTAATCCTCTACACATCCGTGTATCCTTGCATAAAGGTTGGTCGTCATCTCGAAGTCCTTTTGGACTACGACTATTGAAAGACTTCACTTGAGGATCGTGAAGCACAGGTCGGAAGCAAAATTTCCGATCCTGTATCTTGGGTCGATTGAATATTTTCAATCTTATCACGACCAAGATTTGATAGAAACTTCATAAGGTAGATCTTGAATCATAAACCCTAGAAGTTCCTTAACGCATATTCACGAACTTGGTTTAATACTAAGTTCGTCAAGCATTAGGAGGTAAAGTTTTTTAGGCTAGATCAATAAGCCATATTCAACAAAACAAATTTCTATTAACATTGACTTTAAGTCTAAAGGAAATCACAATCGTATTCTCGTTTAATTACTTGGATACTTTTAGGCGTCCTGTTAGAGGCAGGGTAGCGCTAGTCTTCACGAAGGGAAGTGGAGCAACTCCTAGGCCTGTAAAGGACGTCATCTAGGGGAATCAAGTACGTAGGTTTCTGTGGGAGCAGGCTAGAGTAGCCTAGCGTCTGTATACCGTTAATACTGAGGGTGTTCACATCTGGACGAGGTCCCGGGGTTTTTCTGCTAGGTTTGCAGTTTCCTCTTTAACAAAATTCTGGTGTCTTGCATTACTTTTCCCTTCCGCATTATATTGTCTCTGATCTATATAATAAAAGTAATTGCAAGTTTGTTGATTCATAACCTTTGAGTGAATCCATCTCTATTGAGATCTACAAGAACCACGTTCTTGTTAGGGTTCGGTTCTCTGAACTATACTCAGGTTGTTGTTTGAATATTGATTTGTGAGATCGTTCAAACGACCGTAATCAACCAGGTTCACGAAAACTAAAAGTTGGTGGTGTATCTCGGTATCCCCTCTTTTTCAGAGAGATATTATCAATATGTTTTTCAAGACTGATGAAATTTTCACACAATTTCAAATCTCTCGGAGGTACGTTCAAAAGTTCTCTTGCTGACATGATGAGTTTTAACATAGAATCATATGAGTCATCATCTTCAGCTTTTGGTGATACGTTACAAGCTCTTACGCTTTGTTCCATAATTCACAAGCCTCGATAAACACAAACAATTACGCCTTAAATGTGTTTACCGGCTCTGATACCAATTGAAAAAGCAAGGGTACCGAAATACAACCAACTTTTCGTTTGGGCCCGTGAGTCTTATGGTAAGATATGGACGATCTCAAAAATCAATATCCAAATCTGTTAGCCGGAGTAGGATCAAAAGTGATCAGTCCAACTAAAGACAAGTCTTGGCAAATCCCCTAGATGGATTATGGACTTACTCGAAGGTTACGAATAACGTACTTCTTGTGTTTGCTTTAATTATATAATCAGAGATATAATGCGGAAAGTAAAATCACACAAGACACCAGAGATGTTTTTAACGAGGAAAGTACGACCTGTAGAAAAACCTCGGGACCTCGTCCAGATTGAACACCACACAGTACTAACTGTTTACAAACGCTAACCTACTATAAGACTTCGATCCGGGATGTAGCAGAGACCAACTCCAACCCTCCAAGAGAATTGGCTATTGTCACACTCCTTACGTTTCTTGGATCTGCAAGACCCTACGCACTTGATTCCCCTAGCTGACGTCCTTTACAGGCCTAGGAGTTGCTTTAACCGTTGTTAAAGGCTTATGTCAACAATACCGACTTTGCAACCTTAATTACTGATTGTATGTTGCGAATTGTCCTCTTCAGTTTAACATACGTAAGTTGACTTCCTGCGGATTGCTCCAGGTCATATGGAAATCTACTTTACAAGCGAGGGCTGACAAGTAAACCGAGTAAACTATGCCCAACTTGTCTCTACCTCAGTTGTGAAAGGAATCACTTAAGAAACTTACACAACTGGAGCTAACTGCAGCCGTACGTTGCTTCCTTGAACCTTGTATGTAACGTATCAGTTCTTGAATGACCTTATTGCAGAAGAGAAGGACCGTAGAATACACAAAAACGTGATCAAGTTACCAAGGTTACAGGTTAATCTGATAACAACCACAAAGGTACGTTATCGCCTACCTGTGCTTCCCAACTCTCAAGAGAAGTCTTTATAGTCGTTAGGTAAATCTCACAGAGGAACTGCTACCTAATAGAGGATGACTACCACAACAATCTTACAACGAAGTGCAAAGAGTTTACGATCAATTCCACAGAGAAACTTCATGTATGCTTGATGCTTGTGGTTTTCGTTATTTAATCCTCTATTTATAACTCTCAACAAGATAGGTTGCTTTGAGATAAAGCAACAAATTTCTTAACCTACAAGTTAGCAAGTGCCCGTGTAAAACGTGCCCGTTACTTGACTGCACACAAAGAAACCTGTTTGGGAGCGAATAAATTCACACCCGAAACACGATTGATTGATGATGATATATTAATGATATTTTACCCTCCACTTGATGAATAAGATGGGGAGGAACCTGCGAAAAAAGAGATTTAGGTGCAGGAGTTTTTAGGGTTGGATGATCATACCTCTTGGGGATTAGATCCCCTGTATTTATATAGACAAAAGACTTCGTCTGGAAGACATCTAGAAACTTCTAGAGTATTCTTTGGGCCTATTAGCGGGCTTTGGGCAATTTATATAGGGTACACACATCACCCCCTCTTAACGTCCAACTTGTTCTGGTGTTAAGAAGTTCGGTTTCCCTTTTGCACTAACGACCCGCCCCCAAGCATGAGTAACTGTTGTCGTAAGAAACCGTAATGGGAAGATATTGCAAAGACGCCCCCAACTGTACCTGCAATAAAATTGCTCGTTTGCTAGGCGATACTTTTTGCCATGTGATAGTCTTATGATGCTCGTGAGCTAGACGAGACTTGAGTTGAGTGCTTGCTGCATGGCAAGACGTTCGTTGTGTACCTTGCATCATTGAAGGATTTTTGAGTGTGCTTGCAGCTTGGCAAGGCTTTTTTCTCGCAACGTAACAAGGATGAAGCACTGGCCCCTTGGGCTGTCTGGCTATTTGCTTATGTTGAGTACGAAACTTTGGACCAACCACGATTGTTGGGCTCGCGGTTGAGACGAGACTTTGTGCTTGCACTGATACAAGTCTTTATACTCACGTGCAAGGCGAGATTTTATGCTTGCGATAAGAGCAAGGCTTAAGTGTGCTCACGTGTGTAGATGGTGAAAAATGAGAGAGGGACAAGATTGTCAAAACACTCTCAAAACCATACCTTATTAAAGGCAATCGCCTATTCAGGCTCATAGCTCAGAGTGCAACCCATTCCATGAGCTCGACAAACTCTCTAAGAGCTCTCTCTTATAACTCCGGTGGGGAGGGTAATATCATAGTGCAGTACTAATAACCTCACCAACATATTAAACCCATTGATCTGCTTCATGTCGACACCCATCTCGATATCAGAACCAGGTCGCTTAATGGTATACGGTGAAGAGTTAACAGAGATGTATCCTCATGGATTTCCTCTTAATACGACTCAACATACGAGTTTGCAAACCTCAGGAATATTGAAGCTCCAGGCCGGTCCAGAGCTCTCTGAGAGGTATACATCGGCCTAAACAGGCTTAAGCAGATCTAATCCCAAGTTCAGGATGGTCTAGCCTAACATGGATAAACACGCCATGACTTCAAGTGTGTTGTAGCATAAGCACACACACCACAACTAAGGCACAGGTTGCCCCAAAGTCGACCCTGGCCAGATGCTAAAGTCATAACGCCACATAGCATGGCACTCTGAACCATGAACCACCATGGATTTACGAGAAATTGGTGCAAAGACGCCACAAACCTACTTGGCCTTGGCCAAAAGCCAAGGCCACGCCACAAGACACGACCACAAACAAACTGGCCTTGGCCAGAGGCCAAGGCCGTGGCGCGAACCATGGCGCCACAACAAGTTGGCCTTGGCCTTTGGCCAAGGCCGTGGCGCCATAACTCATGGCGCCATGAAACAAGCGCAAAGCGCCTTAGAAACTTGGCCCTGGCCAAAGGCCAAGGCCGTGACGCCATGAACTATGGCGCCACCACCATAAACCTAGCGCAAGGCGCTTCAAGAACTTGGCCCTAGCCGAAGGCCAAGGCCGTGGCGCCAAGAGCCATGGCGCCATAGAACTAGCGCAAAGCGCTTTAAGCTTAGCCTTGGCCAAGAGCCAAGGCTGTAGCCCCTTGGGCCATGGCGCTACGCACTCCTATGAACTTGCGCCCCATAGGCACTACGATCATATTTGGTCACGCCGGCTAGTCATACGACTCTACTTTACTCAACTCAACTACGCAATATCCGCGTATCACTCGAGACATCAAAAACATCACACGGGGGGATAAATTTAGGGGTATTGGTCTGGCGGTCTACGGCAGTTGAAAGAAACTGATAGAGATAGTGGACAGTTACGAGAAGATGGCGCGAGTGGGCATGATCTACACGACTCAGGCAGTTGCGGAAACCAACTCATGTCCTCCACTCCCCCACTCTTCCACGACTTCCACCTTCTCTGTCGAGAGATCAGGGTGAGTTCAAAACTATAAATAGAGGCTTCCTCTATCTTCCAAGGCAGAACGGCTAGAAAACAGAAACAGAAACAACAACATCAGAGCCTCAGAGAAAACACACCTGAGAATCCAAACACGTTTCTAGCCTTGGAGATTTCCAGTCGACTTCACGACGGAGATCTTGAACTCTTACACCCAAAACACATCCTCAACCTGATCTCAAGTTTCTTTGCTGTTTCCCTCCCTAGACCAACCTCTATCCTCTCTGTGACCGAAGCAAGACGGGAACGACCATTTTCTTGGTTTAGGCTTGTCTTGTTCGACTTTGATCTCCGAGCACTACGAAAGTACCCAAAGACGGTACATTGATTTTGCAGGTAAAAACAGTTGGCGACCACAGTGGGAGATCATTCTCTCAGTTCCAGAAAGTCATCTTAGAATGTCTGGGCTAGGGATAGGGTCTGAAGAACCTCACCCTCACCTCAACACTTTGAATCCTAATAGCCATCACCCGATCAATATCAACTGCAGAAGGGGCGAGAACCCGCCAACACCTCCAACTATAGAAGAAATAGCCCGGCGACAAGATGCTCTCGCTAACCAACAAATGAACATCACGGCCACCTTGATGGAGATTACAGCCTACCTCAAGTCTCTGGCGGAGGAACCACCGAACGCCCCTGGAGTCCCAGCAGTGGAAAGGACCATCACAATAACGAGGGACGAATCGCCTATGGTCGCACACCACAAGGACGACAACCAACCAGCCCGAGAAGCCTCTCGAGCCTACACCACCCTTTCTTTTCCCAGGTACGACGGAACCGGTCATGCACGAGAACATATCTCGCGTTTCCTAGAGTCCCTGGGGGAATACGGATACAGTCATACCTTGAGGCTTAACGAGTTCCCGAAGTCTCTTATCGGAAGAGCTTACCAATGGTACGCTCATCTCCCACCAAGAACCACGAGCACCTGGAATGGATTGATGGACGCCTTCTTCAAGGAATTTCATTTTGGGAAGGTAACTCTCTCTGATTTAAGTAAAGTGCGTCAAAAAGCTGGAGAATGCCCTGACGAGTACGTGAAGAGGTTCAAAGGACAAGCCCTTGGTTGTTGCGCCCCAGACGTAACAGAACCACAACTAGTGGAAATTTGCACTGGTACCATGACTCCTATCTACCGTGCTCTCTTAGAAGATCTTCAGTTCCAGACTCTCGCCGAACTCCAGGAGGCAGCAGCAAGGTTTATCTCTATAATACCCACGTTGAGAGAGAGGGCTCAACTACTGAAGCATGGGGAACTCACTGAAGAAAACAATAGAAGCTTAGGCAACGACATGAAGAGAAAAGCGGGAGAATACCTCACTGAACACCAAGCACACGACCCAACGGCGCGGAGCGTAATACCGAAAGGGGACTTGCAACAACGACAAGAAGGGATCGATCTACCAAACGACCTCACAACGAGGGAGATTGAACAACTGCTAGACTCTTTAGTCCGAGACAAACTCGTAGAATTGCCCAGAGCATTGAGGCCTCCCACTGCTAAAGAGATAAATCACCCTCATTATTGTCATTATCACAGGAGAATCAGCCACGCCACGATCCAGTGTAACAGTTTCAAACGAATTCTCGAAGAACACGTTGTCAAGGCCAAAGCACGTTCTTATATGCCGTGCCCAGAGCCCCCACACATCCAAACTCTCACAGATCACAGAGAACCCGTGAATCAGAGAATAGAGAATCTGATGCACCAACTATGCGAATTCTTGTGTTTCTCGAAGTCGCAACGCCGAGACATGTTTACAGCGCTCAACCACGTGGTATCAGGAAGACGGCTGCCATTTGGAGAGGAAGAAGACCCGCGCTCGTCAACCCTAGACAAGGCTTCAGTAAGATACGACTGGGGACTACTAGCTAGACAAGGTTAGGGAATACTCACTACTGCGCATATACGCGACGTAGGCTTCCCCAATACATTGTTGGATCCAGGAGCGAAAATCAACATCATCTCTGCAACAACACTAGAAGCTTCGGGAAGCTCGCTACACGATGTCACCGGTTCACCAGAAACGTTGGAAGATCCTGAAGGAAGGACGGTGACGACTCGTGGATGAACAACTCTACAAATAGAGGTGAACGGAGTACGAACAGAGACTGGACTCCATGTGGTCCCACGAGACTCAGAGCACGATATGGTCCTCGGTCACCCTTGGTTCAAAGACAACCAGAGTCTACTTAACGAAGCCACAATCCCATTTGGAGCACCAACTGAGCCAGAGGATCTCCACGCAACGGCGATATCCCTGTACGAGGAAGGAGGAGCCTCGCCAACCTCCGAGAAAAGATCAAGGATGGCATCCCCGCAAAAGACGGATGGAGCACTTATCGCGAGGTATGAGTGGATCATGAACCCTACTCAATATTTTAGAAGATGGACGACCTCTTCCCCTGGCCATGAAACCCTTAATACCTTGTTTAGCCAATTAGAAATAGGGGACGAGAAAACCAACGACAACAGGTTTACCCGCAGTCCTCGAAAATCACCGTTATACTGGAAGCTTCACCGCCTTAGAGCCCCGGTAACCAACGACGGAGGTTACGAAATGGGAGAATTGGTGATGAAGACTAACAGACAAGGAGGGTGACAGCCCGAAGGACCTTACGTGGTTATTAAATCCGCGCTGAACTGGTACTACAAACTCGCCTCGCTCAAAGACGGATGCAAGGATGCGATAATAATCAAGGAAAAGCGGATTGAAGCATATCCCAATTAAACCTTAGTTATAAAAAAAAACATAAACCATTGTACATAGTCGAGACATGAGACTCGTTCTATCATTGTCTTTCGAATGAATAGTAATAAAGAATTCCCAAAACCATGAGTCGAGAAACAAAACCAAAACAATCAGAAAAGACCAAATAACACAGTATCCTTAGCCTTTTCATAAGAATCTCTCATGTTTGAAAGAACCTCCCGCTCCTTCACAAACCTAGCTTTCAGTTTAGCAACCTCCTTTTCTTTCGCTGCGAGGACGTCTTCTGTAACCTCCTCGGCCCCAACCGTCGCATTTTTCCGCTTCTCGAACCTCTCCCGGAGCCAAGTCACATTATAGGACTCAGACTCAGCAGCTGCTATAGCATCCTCCCAATCCTGCAGCATCCCTGGTTCAACCCCATGCATGGAATTCTCCTGCATCTCAGCAATCCGCTCCAACATGACTCCGACAAACCCCTCCGCCATGACACGGTTTGTGTCCTCCCTTGCAATATGCCCGAACTCTCTCCAGATACGTGCGTACATGTTCTCATACTCCCGGGAAACAACGAAGCCGCCTATAGCCACCTGGTAGGACCTGACTCTACTCAGAAGGGAAAAAGCAACACCTCGACCCGGATAAAGCGCTTTCAGTCTAGCCTCCCTGGCCCCAATCTCAGCATCAGCAACATCCCCGGAGTCAGAGCCCGCAATCTCCTCAGTTTTATCGTTCTCGACGACTTCTTCCTCGTCGCCTTCATCCACGGACGCGCCTACGGTAACGGGGGAAGCTACGCCACTAGTCACCACCGTCTCATCTCGCATGAACTCTCCGCTCTCCTTCGTAAACTAAAAAAAAAAGAGGAGTCAAAAAAAAAAGAGAGGGCGTGAGTTACCATTGGTCTAGAAATAAGGAAGAAATAACCAATGACATAGAGAGCGTGAATCCTTTACCGCAACGGGACTCGACTCATCACGAAGAGGTGATGAAGCATTGAACGTCTCAGCTACCCCTCGCTCCTCGTCACCAACAGTCGAAGACCCCACTGGCTCTGTGTCTCCTAGATGATCCGTCTGCAAGAAAGGCAACTCAAGAATGAAGACTCGACTAAACATTAACAGAGAAGCAAAGCAGTCTTAGTAGAAGATCCACTACCATCACATCAACGTCCTCATACTCTGGCACGTATCCCTAGGGGATCCTCATCCGAGGTCGACTCCTCCTGGTACCTCGAACTGAAACCATGTCATCCGACTGGGGGCTAGGGGTAGAGCATACCTGCAGAAGAATAATGAAGGGTAAGGAGAAAGACATTTTATAACCAAGAAGGAATTGCAGTCGGATCACCATACCTGAGCGGGAGCGACAAGAGTACCCAGACTTCCCTCGTTGACGAAACCACGAAGGATTTTGAGAGTACCATTCCAAAACTCATGATATTCGAGAGTCATCCTCGCTGGTCGGTGACGAAAGATAAAGGGAGAACGACGACCGAGGTGAAGTGATACATCGAGCGAAGACCGCAATTCAGCCACGGAAGGCACAAGGAGCAACTTCTTGAGCACATCTTGATCGAAACCCATCACTCTCGCCGCTCTATCAACATTGTAAGGCATTACCACCTCTTCTCCGTGAAAGTAACCAAGGATGTGACCAGGAGTGCTGCTGTTGATAAAGATAGCTTGCCCAACAGTAAGGCAACTCGACTCTCGGGGTCCCGATCGTAACTCAACGCCAGGATCCTCCGTGAAAGTTATGGGTTGTATGATATCAGAGGAAGAGTTAGTATACCACGGGCGGAAGTTGACATTCCTCTCATCATCCAGCAAATCCCTCAACTCTGGAGAGGGACTGGGCAACTTGTTATTCCACTGCAGAATTCAGGAGCACTCCTTCAATGTATTATTCAAAGAAGCCCCCTTTCTGGGTCTATGAGGTATAAAATGCTCCCACAATATCGCCTGGATAAATGAAGGGTTTGCGTAAGTACGGACCCTACTGACACCGGGCACCGACATATCCTGAACGAAAGCGTCGAACTGAGCATACTGAGAACCAAGGAACAAGCTACCGATAGGCAAGCTCTGACCATGGCCAGGAGAACGGCGAGGGGAACAACATGAGGTTTCAAGAGAGGAGCATCAGCGAAAATATCCCTGGACAACCAGAGTACTAGGAACGCAGCAATACAGAGAATGCTCTCGGGAGCTCCCCCATTGGGACTTGCGCCACCCACATACCAGTGATTGGTCCACTTAGTGTAATTTTCGCTTGAATAAGCTTTGGGTACCTGCAATTCTTGGATCTTCCTGTTCAAAACCTCGATCATCGTGCTTTGAGCTGAAGAACAGCTATCTGGGAGATTCCCTAACATTGGAAGATGATATAAAGCGGCCACCGACTCTAGGGAGATCGCGAACTCACCCCAACTAGTCACGAAAGTCTTTGTTGCCCTACACCAACGAAGGAGGAAAGTAACAATGGCGCCAGAATCCTTATACATTCTCAAATTCCTAGTTGCCTTCACCGCATAGAAGACTCCTGACCGCTCCAGAATCGGCTGAACCTTCTCGTTAGTTAGCACAAAGTCATACCAAGCACAACAAAGTGGTACGGCGAAGGACGGAACTCTGAAGTCAACAGGCACACCCTCAAGCGCCTTGGATTCCATACAAAACCTAACGGTCTCCTATGACACCACAGTCAGAGAGTCGTCGAAGTCGCCTTGCCTTGGGATGAAACAGGCAGAAAAGTCTCCACGACCAACAAAGGCGGTCGGGTTCCTAACAACAGGAGCATATGAAAAGCTGTCATCACACTTGGGAGTTCTTGCAGCAGTATCACGAACGGAATGATGGCTGGAAATTGACGTACTTCTGGTTACCGCCACGCTTCCTCTGCAGCGTGCAAACAAATTCAAGTAAGTCATCACTACTCGTATTTTCTAAAAACATAAATGCCCAGGCGTAAATGCTTATTGGAATACATGTGCAACAACAAAAATTTATACATGTATGTGGCGCCATATTCATGGCACCACCAACTTGACTTCGATCAATAACGAAGTCACCCAAAAAAAAGAAGAAGAAAGAAATCTCTTTACGAGTACACGCGCGGTGCCATGAAGCCGAGGCCGGAAATTTTTTTTTATTTTTGCACGGGTATGTGTGGCACCATGGCGCCACCAACCTGACCTCGGCCAAGCCGAGGTCATGAAACCCTCATGGCGCCACAATCTGTGGCGCCTCCAAATCCCTTTACGTTTATA
>JAJJMA010088048.1:0-10047 GCA_023529015.1 Papaver nudicaule
TTATGGTTATGATCTTGATTATTTCAATCAGATTATCATTAAGTTTCTGAAGAAGCTTAAGCCTCTATTAGTATATATCTCTTGCAAATCTAAGTTTCTTACGAAACTTGTTTTCCTTTAACCTGTCGTCTGCCTTTACATAGTCGGATATTACACTTTCAGTTTTGAACGTTTTTTCTTGAACAGTTTATTGATGACTTGTTTCCTGTTTTATTTTAGCATGTAACAGTATTATCTAATTAAATATAGCATTTATTTTAATTGATACTGGGAAAACAAAACATTCTTGCCAATGTACATACAATATTGAAGAAGAAAAATCATATCTACTAAATTTCCAAACTACGATCAAATGTGGTGCCAGACTTCACAAAGTCACCGGTCTGCCAATGTCAAAACCTGCATGTTGTTTCACAGTTCTTCGATGTCCAAAGTGATTCTTCTGAGTGTAAGCCCATTTATATCTCATGAGTCTTACAGGAATTAGTTTTCAAAGATTTACGCCGTTCAAACTGGACAGATTTTACCATTGCAATCCAACCATGCACATGATTTAATTTTATCCATTATCGCATTTCAAATGGTATAGCTAGAGGTGGGGTACTAACCATGACTTAAACTGAGCCAATCATGACCCTTAGGTGCAAATGCAGTTGGTGATTGCTGATAATTAGTAGAAAGTTGTGCTCGTGGTTTATGCGGTCACACAATACTGCTTGTCCTGCACCTAGATTCTATTTTCCACATCCACTCTACAGATAAGATTTTTTTTTCTATCTTTCCGTACTCACCTACAATGAAACAATGAAGAAAATATTAAAAGAAAAACATATGATAAGCTCCATTATGTTAGCAACTCATTGCCTATGGGAATGGAAAAGCGCACATCTCTACCTCATAAGAACATCAATGCTACATTCAAGTTTAACAAATGAGACATGTGAAGCCTGACATGAGAGCATAATAGAAATGTACGTACTACATAATTAGAATTAACTAACAGGATTGCTATGCATGTTGGCAATTACTAACTAAAGCACAACCACCCTCCAACCCAAAGGGTCATGAAAACTACTGCCAGACTTTTATGTTCAGAATTTTTGCAAGGGTTATGAGACTTCAAGCTCTATGCTCACCTATACATCCATAAATAATCAGTGCCTTGAGCCTGACATGAGATATAAAATCCTAACCTTAATCCTACCCTTACTACCCCCTAAACACCAGGTGGTTTCAGCTACGAAAAACCTGGTGTGCTATTTAAACTAGATTAGAGATCCGTGGGAGCTGCAGAGAGGAAATTTATGTCAAAAAAAGGAAGATTGTGCTCATCAACAACTCATTTGCAAGCCTGCCTATCTACTTCATGTCACTCATACCGATGCATCTGAAGTTGAGAAGAAATTGATAGATATATTGAGGATTTCTTATGAGGGTCTACATCTGAGAAGAAAAAGATATTTTGGGTGCATGGAGAAGATGTGTCAATCCAAAGAAAGAGGAGGATAGAGAATTAGAGATCTTAGAGCTACAAACAAAGCCTTATGCCTTATGGAGAGCAGTTATTCAAGAGAAGACAAAGACAACAGCAAATGATATCTGGCAAAATACAATTAAAGACACATATGGTAGGTTTTTTTGGAGAGGGATACTGATGCAATACCGTATATAGTCTAGTTAAAGTCTTTTATTTTTATTAGTCTTTGTTTAATATTTCAATTATATTTTTAGTCCCACATTGTTAATATGGTTTTGAGTCATTTGGTTAAGTCTCTATATAAAGACTTTAGTCCCACATCACTAAGATGGTTATGAGTTGTTTAGTTGAGTCTATATATAAAGACTGGTTATTGTTCTATTAGAGACACATTATCATTAATCAAGAATTATTATCAAAACTCTTGTCTATCAATAATCTTTTCCTTTGTTCTAAACCACCTTATTCTTCTAATCTTCTTTATCTTTTCGTCGATTCTCCCTATTGCAATCTCCGTATTGCCTTCGTCTCCATCAAGTGCTACATTAATTGGTATTCAGAGACTTGTATTTTAGATTCTCATCTAAAATCGTTCTTGGTAAGCTTTCGCAACCTTAGCTTTTATTATTTTTTTTAAAATTTCGTTTTTCTGCAAAACCTTACCTTTTCATCCAGCAATATTTCTGTTTTGGTTCAATGGATGATAATACTCTCAATAGCAAGATTGATGCTCGTTTTACAAAGCTTTCTGAAGATTTATTGAAGGATTTTGACAGGAAGATTACGGACATTAAATCCGAGTTCAAGAAATCTCTAGATGATAAACTAGGTAAGCTGTTCAAGTTTCTTAAGATCCCAGAAGAGAATGTTCTTGACGAAGATACGAAGGAGGATAAAGAACCTAAAAAGAACTCTTTTGTGTTTGATAACTCTATTCCCGATGATGTCTTACTAGAGTTGAAGAAGAAGAGAAGGCACGAGAGTTTTATTTGAAGCAGAAAGAAAGGATCATCAGTTTTTACTATTGACAGTGATGAAGATGACATCTTAGAAGAAGAACTAGAGAAGAGATGGGTTGAAGATAGACGTTTGAAGACTGCTCAAAGTCCTTATGCGTCTTTACCAGAATACAAATTGAAAGCAGACATTCCCAATTTTACTGGAAACTTCAGAATTGAGGAGTTAATGGATTGGTTCTATGAAGTTGAAGCTTTTTTCGAGTTTATGGATGTACCTGATGATTCAAAGGTAAACCTTGTCGCGTATAAGCTCAAAGGAGGAGCTGCTGCTTGGTGGGAAAAGTTATGTGAAGATCGAATTAAGTATACAAAGCCTAAGATACGCACTTGGGAACGTATGCGTAGCTTGATTAGAGAGGAGTTTTTACCAAAAGATTATCGGCTACAACTTTTTGTGAAACTTCAAAATATTGAGCAAGGAACTATGTTAGTCGAAGATTATGTAGCTGATTTTTACAATCTTATAGCGCGTAATCAACTTCAAGAATCAGAAGAGCAACTGGTTGCTAGGTTTATTGAAGGGTTGAACAAACTTATACAACATGGTATGACACAATCTGTGTTTACTATGGTTGAAGCTATTCAACAAGCTATCAAGGTAGAAAGACGTCTTCTTCGTTCAGCAATAACTCCTCAACCTAGGCAATACAACCGCTACCAAGGTACTTATCGACCTCCTGCTTCTGCTTACAATTATCAAAGTGAGAATACTTTTCAAGAAGATTCTGGTTATGCTTCTTCTCGTCAATATCAATCTTCACCAAGTCTTACACCCTCTCAAGGTACACCACTTCCGAAAACAAGTAATCCTATACTACCTACTCCTGTGGATGTTCAACCAATTGTATCTCAACCCATTTTTGTTAACCGTGCTTCTAATAGCCGTTTTACCCCTAGAAATCCACCTTTTTTTCCTCCACAAAACAGCAAACCAAACCCTTATGTTAGGTATAAAGGAGAAAAGTTTAATATATGTCAATAGTTTGTTCATTCTTCAAGTGTTTGTCATAGGTTCAATGGGTTAATTGGTGATTAGAAGACACGCACAAGACTCATGGCTTGATTTCTGAAGAGTATCAAGATTTTCAAAATTCCGAGGGATTTGATACTGAAGAGTATGGTGCTTTAGAAATACAAGAAGCTTATGATGCACATATGATAGGGATGATTCGACCAATTTTGCTAACTCAACCATCTTTTTCACAAAGAAACTTCAAGTCTAAATGCGTGATTGGAGGTAAGCTTTTCAACATTATTATTGATTGTGGAAGTTTGGATAACTACATAGCTAGTTTTGTAGTTGAGAAGTTAGGACTACCAACCACTCCTCATCCTTCACCATATTCAGTTGGTTGGGTTAATAGCTCTTCTTTACAAGAAATCACACATCAATGCAGAGTGGATTTCTCCTTTCCTGGGTATCAAGATACTGTTATATGTGATGTTATCCAACGTACCATCTTTACTACCCTGTTGTTGCTAGTATTATCTTGTTAACATTTGAAGAATTAGAATAGTGAAAGGCACACTTTTTTAATGGGAAGAATGGAGTATATTTTACACTTGGTTTGCTATCGTTATTGTTACTCCCTCCGTCCCATATTAAGTGAAATATCATTTCTTTTTCCTATTTATTATTATTTTGTTTTCTATAGGATGTTAGGTTAGACAATAAAACTAAAATTAATTGGCATCTTGTCTTTATTAATGTCAGATGTTTAGAACCTTGTTTGGGAGGTTTAGAAGGTTTATTAGATTATGATGAAGTCAGAATTAATGAGCGTAATGCTGAACTTTGGTACGTTACTAGTGATGAAGAAGTTCTTTATGCTTATGGTTGGAAGCAGGGAGATGGTCCCATCATTCCAGAATGTGGCCGAAAGATACTCTAAAACATATTGATTATAAAAAATTACGTCCTAAAAAAATTTGGAGGTTCCCATGTTATCTCCGAAGAGGCTGATGCCCTACTTTATCTACCAATGACTGATTTTAGAATATTTTAGAAATGTTGCGGAAAAAAAAAGCAAGCTAAAACAAAATCACGAGGAGAATAGTGTATGTGATGAAGAGTAGTGACATAGCACATCTAGCTGACTGGTTCTACCAATTTGGCATAATCAGACAACTTAATTTACTAGTGTAAGTTTGATATTCCTCTTTAGTATGTATTAAGTTCGTATTGTGGGTTTTAATATAATCAACTTTCAAAAAGAGTATGTTTTCTAGTTTACATGATTTCTTTTTCCTAGTTTTATAAATCGCCACTAGAGCCAGAGGTAGACAGGTAGTGTTTTTAATCGGTCGGAAAAGAAAAGCCCATTGGGCTGTGAAAAGCATTTAGAAGCACTTCAAAACAATACCAATTCTTGTGTGTGGTTACTGTGGTATGTCACTGCATCCAACAGATGTGAGTACGCGTTCTCAACAACCAGCCTTTGCTTCCGGAACTACCTACAAGACTCTCACCATGACCGAATTTAATCATCATCGATTCGTTGATATAATTTTTTCACCATAATTTGGTGACTGTTTATTGTTACATGAAGATGAAGTTGAACCACAACGGCTAAATCCGGTAACAGCCGGTGTAGAGTAGTTCTTACCAGTTACCATAACATGTCTCGTTCTCAATCGGGAAAAGCCCATTGGGTTCTAAAATCGATTAGCACTTCGACTCTTCGAGACAGTACCGATTCCTTGTGTGTGGTAATATGTCATTGCATCCCACAGATATGGTTGAAGTTCGATTGCTTCCTTCTCCAATTTATAGAGTATGTAGTAAGATTATGGAGTAAGTGTCTGTGGTATTCAACGACCAGCCTTTGCCACCGGACCTGCTACCTACAAAGACTCTCACCATGTCCCCGTTTAATCCTCGTCGTGTTGAAATGTAATTTTTTTTTTTTGATACGAAAAAATACTTTCATTACTTAAGAGATGTCTGAGAGAACATCAGACATAAGAAAGTTTGGACATACATCTATCCAACTATTAGAAATACCCTCTTTACGGGCATATTTAGCTAAAGAATCCGCACACTTATTCGCAAGTTTGTTTGTGTGCTCACAAGACCAACAACTAAAAATGATAACTCAAATAAAATGTCTTCCACAATTCCTCTAAGCTCCCAAGGAACACTTGAACTTTCTCCCTTCAAAGCCTTGATCAAAGGATTATCGTCTGTCTCTAGTTGAGCATTATAGAATCCCAAGTAAACTGAACAGCATCCAGCATAGCCAAGCACTCCAAATGTTCTGGTCCAAGTGCATCTCCAAAGCTCACACACCTTCTTGCTAAGTGAGTACCTGCAAAATCACCGATAATTAGTCCATATCCTCCAGCTTTAGAGTGGTAACAATAAGAACCATCAGTGTTCAATTTGACAGAATTCAAGTCAGGAGGTTTCCAGACTGGTACTGCTCTAACATCAACATGACAATTATTAAGATGGTTAGGAGGTAAAGAGCTAGAGTCCTGCAGGAAAGTGTTAATAAGGTGGATAGTATGCTGCGGTGAGTTGTTCTTCTTTCCATACACAAGGCAACACCTTTCTTTCCAGATGAACCAAGTTATTACTGCCAGCTTTGCGGACATGTCAGCATCGTAGGTCTGAAACCAATCTAAGATCCAGTCCCTTATAGAAGACCATTGAGAGGTGTTAAACTGAAGTCCTCCTACTCCAAACCATACTGCCTTGGCAAATGGACATTCCAGTAATAAAGTGCTTAGTGGTTTTTTGAGCATTGTTGCATCAAACACAGATTGTGCTGTCTTGCTTCACATTCCTATTCATTCTTTCCTTAGATGAGACTGCATCCTTAACACACTTCCATATGTAAACTCTATTGTATTGCCGTAAATGGCCGCCCGAAATTTTTAGGGTTTTTGCTACTAGAGACGCTGACAAATGATGAAATATTTTAATTAAATGTTAATTCTATGATCTTTCTTATTTTGTCACTGCAAAATTTCGATATTTGTAAGAATTTTGCACCTTTTGTTGAGTCTTTAACAATTTTTACTTTATAGTTTGCACCCACATCTATATATTTATAGTTCTGCCAATCTATTCTCATTAAATTTCAAAACCTGGTGGGGTTGGGTGCACCCATACGCACCCACTCGGTTCGTCCCTGCAAGTGGTCAAGAAAAGGCAGGGACATAGCTAAGGGTAAGCCAAGGGTGGCCCTGCCTCCCCTGTTTTTTTTTTAAATTGCTTAAAGATCCTTTAATTTCCCATATAATTCCCATACATTAGAAGAAATTCTTATAATACCCCCTTTGAAAATGTTTTAATTGTAGGTAGCCCCCCTTGTAAAATGTTTCTGGCTCCGTCCCTGAGAAAAGGTGTTTTTTTTTGTTGGGGTGGTGGCTTCAGCTGGGGAAAAACTCTCCGCCTACATCATTGACAGGTTTGGTGGCTACTTATTTGTACATGAAGTTGGAGAGTAATTCAACCACGACGACTAAATCGAGTAAACGTTATAGACTATAGAGTAGTGCTTACTATGTCCTATCCTCAATTGAAGAAGCAGCATTGCAGGTGAGCTAACGCGTTATTTGGTCGTGGAAGTTGCTGAGAGTTTGGGGTCATAGTGGTGGGTTTTAATGTCTGGTGGCACTTGCTTTTCTGTACGTTTGTTGAGATGCAAAGACTATTATATCATGTTTTGTTTGTCCACATTTGTGCAGATTAATTAGTTGTTAGTGGTTGTCTCTAATTAGTTTATCTATCTGAATTATTTTTAGTTTGGTGAGATGTAGTAGTTTAGGCTAGGTTCATATAGATTTGTATATGTAGGATGTTTGTTCCCTTGTGTATCATCGTGGATTAGCAGTCTGTTGTTGTTGTTGAGCTGAAGATAAACTTCTTGGCACGTACATTTTGCTAAATATAAAAGTTGTTGACCATATCTTACTAAGTCAAGTAGGATTAACTACTTTCGTTATAAGTTTTTTTTTTTGATATTGAAGCACTTCTTCTGTTTTTCCAGAACCAGAAGTCAATTCCAGAAGTTGAAAGCAAAAAAAATTTGCTTCATAAAAAAGTTAATTTTTCTGCGTACAAAAGTCATTTTGAAATCAAACTTCTGACTTGTGTGCTTCAAGAAGCCGAAAAGTTGCTTCTAACCAAGGGCGGAGCCAGGAGGTTTTGGCTGTGGGTGCAACATTTTTGCAGTCGTAGACCTCAAAAAGATTTTAGGAGTTTTTATAAAAATAACACATAACTTTTTTGAGAAAACCCTAAGTTCCTAACAGGGTATTTAAAAAAATACTCAGTTTGGCAATGCAAATTGTGACCATCAATTGCTCAATTGCAGAAAACTACACTTTTGATGAAGTGAAGAAACAAAACCCTATCTTGAAATATCCTCCTTATTGTACCTAATTCAAAATCAAATTGAGTTACATAAAAGAAAAGCTAAAAATTTACCTTAATATTCTTGACATTTTGATCATCTAATAAACCCTACACAGCCGGGACGAACATAGTGTCTCTTTTCGGTGTTTTATTGTTTAATTTGTTTTATTCGAGAGATGCTATCGGAACCGAAGGTAAGAGTGAATGTAAGTGTTTAGTATTTGACCCATTAGAAACTAAAATTCCAATTTTACCATATAACTTTGCACCCACAGCTCACCTGATTTACAAATATACCAATCAGCTAGCATTAAAACTCCCTGCTTCTAACTGCGTATATCCAAACAGGCTATAAACATATTGTTTTCTTGCACTACATATAACAAAAGACTAGAATTTTGCCCGTGCTACGCACCGGGATTTTTTATCGTTTGTGTTAATCATTTTCTTATTTTTTTCCTTCCCGGGACCCATGACTATCGCCTAATTGTTATAGAATTTAGACACGAAGGGTCGACGTCCCGTAGTAATGTAACCAAAATAAACAAAATATTCCAAATCAGGTTAATCAGAAAAAAAATAAAATAAAAAAAAAATTAAACATATACCCTCAAACATGGGTCGTTCCTAGCTTCACACTCCAAGTCTTCACTTCCACGAACTCTGCAGTCAATTCCTCCATTCGGGACTGAATTCAAAAGAGTTTTCAGAGCTCGACTCTTTCTATGAGAATTCTTTGGGCACTTTACCAACCTAGAGCAAGGGCTCGCTTTGGTTCCACCCATTATTCTTTTTGTATCAATATACTCTGCAACTCCAGTTCGATCTGTTATTAGTAAAAAGTTCGGCTTCCACTAAGCAAGAGAAATTGCTTTTATTTGATGTCGATTCACCGAGACTTTGTAATACTTTTAAAAGTAACCTGGTTATCCCCTCACCACTTCATTAATTTTCTTCGAGAGATTTACAAATCATCAGGCGAAAAAGGAGTCAATCTCGATCAGGAATGAAAGATGGATCCGTTGTTTGGCTGAATTATCAGACCCCTCTTTAGATTTGTTCATTTTCCAACCAACTTGTATTTATTTGTCACTAATCTTCTTACTGGAACCTTTTCTTCCTCGTGACCTAGTATTGAACTGCTACTGACATTTGCAAGGTATGGTTCACCATTGTCCTTCGATACACCAGAGCCTTGAATCTCCAAACTTATTTCTCCCTTTGCTCTTATCAGTCCTAGTTCTTTGACCTTGTGTTTTGTAGCTTGTAGGTTAGCATCCAGAGTCCAGACCCTTCTCATTTGTAGCACTCACCATACAGATAGCAGAGCTCCATTCCTTTCGAGGTTTCTTCTTCGTATTACTTAAAGAAAACCCACTAACTCCAATTGCTGTTATTTTTCTCTTGTACCCAGCTAGGCAGTACTGAAGCTGCATTGGAGTAGTCAAGGACAGGATTATCACTGATTCTCCATGGAATTAGTAGTCTGATGATGAATTTGTTATTAGACTCATTACTACTTTTTCCGTGTCAACTCCACCATTTTCTTTAACTATAAAACATCGTATAAACTTGGACTTACTTTTATGGGTAATCACAATTAGCAAATAGAGCGATTTTAAGAAGAAAGTTACTCTTGCGGAATTGGTACATACTTGGTGACTGAAACTAAGAGAACATAACACCCAAACCGTAGGTTCCCAGCATCACGATTCAAAGATGAGCATGCTTGAAATTCCATATTAACAACAAAACTGAACTTCTCTAGCCAACTGATCAGAACACTAAGCTCACTGTAAACGTTTCAAATGTGGAAATTGTTGCCTTCTTTTTTTCCGTTGTACCTAAAGCAATTAATAAATCATGAGAGCCATTATGTAAGAAACAAACCAACTAATTAAGAAAATGATGCAAGAGTAGAATATAATCAGAATCTGTACCAGCTTACCATAACCATCAATGGTTTTCCTTTTTGCTTGTCTCCTTAGTACACCAAATTCCTTTGCAATACAAACCATTCCAAGGCTCTAACTTCTACCGCTGCTTATTTATTTTGGTCTAAAATATGAAGGCCAACTATCTGATAGGCCTTATCTCCGCATAAGAAAATCTCAATTGTATACTAACTCATGCTAGGCCGTGACTGATAGCTTTCCGTTGTCAATTGGAAGTTTGCACTTTGAACT
>JAJJMA010088056.1:0-10580 GCA_023529015.1 Papaver nudicaule
TAGTTAATGCTGTGACAAGGAATGACTTGACAAGGTGATTACCATACATACCTCGGGAATACTAGCAAAGCAGTAGGTGTCTGGTGGCTATGCATGGCTAGCCAGCGGAGCTGCATCCAACAAGATAGGCCAGAGGCATAGGGTGTCAGTTTTAGACGGCTCGCTGTTTTCGAGCCTGACAGACATCATTTACACCCGTTTATCGAAACCTAGAGAATGTACTATTTTTGCATCACCTTTTACTCTTTCCAACAAAGATTACCACTGGGATTGTGGGATGTAATGGTTTTTAATTAAATTAATTCTTTTTGGGTTTAAGAATCATAACTTTTGAATTTAAAGCATGATTATCTTAGAAAGGTGATTCAGGGGCTTCGAAAAAAATTGAAGCCCTCACTTTTTATTTCAAATGTTCAGGCGTTTTTATAGGGGGCTGTCAAAAATCGTGAAATGACTAAGTTATCCTTATACTAATTTATACTAATTTATACTAATTCTTACCCAAATTTACCCCCACCCTAATTACAAACATAAATACTTATATCCCACACAAAAAAAATCAAAACATCAAAATCTCTCCCCTCTCTTCTCCTCTCTCACCTCTCTTTTCTTCCCCACTTCCTCTCCACATTTCTCATTTTCGAATTTTTGATCATGGATGGAACCAAAACTGATGCAACAATGGAGCAGCAAAGGTAAGCATCCAAACCCACTCTTTTGTTATTGATTTTGGTGCTAAAACTAGGTAAGATTCACTCCATGAAAATCAAAAAACGAGTTCCAGAACTACTTACGGGTGGTTATTAATTAGAGCCGTAAGTCCTCTTTACGTCTCGCATCTGAAGAACAGCTAGCCGTAAGTAGTTTGTTAGGTAAGCCATTAAAGCTCCAGATCCAAGCCGTAAGTTCAGTTTACTAGCCGTAAGTTAGTTACGTCTCATTTCGATACTTTAGTTACTAGCCGTAAGTCCGACGTATATAAAAAAATTTGTGTCGCTAGGTTACGAGCCGTAACTTCATTTTATTAGCCGTAACTAACTTGGTATTATTTATTTAATCATTGTACTCTTTCTCTCGCTAGGTTCCTAATTTTCTTTCTCTTTCCTCATCTCTCCACCGCCTCTAGAAAAGAAAAAAACCCTCTGTGTGCATCCTTCCTCGGCTCGATTTTGCATCCTTCCTATGTAAATATATCTAGGTATTAGATTTCTTGTGTTGTTTCTCGGGTTTTTTTCATGTATTAGATCTGTGGGGTACCTTCTTTTCTAGTTTAGGGTGTTCCTAATCCATTAAAGATGATTTTGGGGTTGCTGAGGTTCAGATCTAATTCGTTTGTTGCTGGTTGAAGAATAATGGTGTGTTGGGTATGCATGAAGTGTTGTTTTCTTTTTTCAATTCTTCTTCAGCGGTGGTGCTGTGGTGGTAATTGATTTAAGGCGGCGCTTCTAGTTTTTTTGTTGGGTGGTGATATGTTGGTGGTGTAATTGGTTTGATTAATTTTGTGGCTGTTTTCTTTGGTGGTATTGATGGAAGTTGATGATCCATCTTACCTCTGGTTGAGAAGATGGCGATGGAATGGTGGTGGTGCATCTCAGATCTGGTATGGGTGCGATAGGTTAGCCGGTGGGGCTGATTTCTTTTTCAATTTCTTCCTCAGCGGTGGAGTTGTGGTGGTGTTGTGGTGGTTATTGGTTTTGTTAGTCGAATTAGCAGTGTCTGTTTCCTTGTTTCTTTGTTGTTATTTCCGTTTGTTTCCTTGTTTCAATTTCTTCCTCAGCGTCTGTTTCCATTGCTAGAAATTATCTGTCAGATTTCCATCTTTATTTGCTGTTGCCAGGTCAAAAACTAAGCATATTAATGAAGTTTGTGCTCAGGAAGAAGGGAACATCACCTGGAATCTAAATATACCGAGACGACTCAATACTAATGCAAGACAAGAATTACAACTGCTCCATACTGAACTGCAGGACTTTCAGCTGGACTCGGAAGTGGATGACGTTATTGAATGGTCTTTAAATTCGAAGAAATACTTCACTGTAAGTTCATCTTATGCTAGCCTACTATCTGACATAGAAACAACAGACTGCAACTCCATTTTCAAGACTATATGGCACCAGAAATTGCCTCCAAAAATATCTATTTTTCTCTGGACTCTATGCCATAAAAGACTCTACAAGAGACAGGTTAAGAAGAAGGGGAATAGACGTCCAGCCAAACTGTTTGTTTTGCAACTGTGATGAAACACCAGACCACCTATTCTTGCATTGCTCATACGCTGCTGAACTATGGTCTAAGTTTATGTCAAAGCTTCATGTTTGCTTTACGATTCCAGCTGAACTGGCCATCTATGGTGAACTGGCCATCTCTTTACTTCCAATCTGTGTAATTGAGTGCTTCTAGTAGCCTGTTACTAGTAGCATCTCTCTGTTTTTTTCGCTTGTTTTGTAACTTTAGGGTGGTACAAATCTCTTTGTACCCTCTTGTTTTTTGATCAATATAATTTGTCTTTGCTGATCAAAAAAATAAAAATAAAGCTTTATACCATTAACGGTGGCTATAAACATAAAACATTGAATGCCTTTAGCTTTCTCGATAAAAGTGCTAATGAATGGTTTGTACAATATGAATTGCTTGAACAGAGATAAGTTCACCACTTGATGTTAGTTACGGCTGCTAACTGGTACTTACGGCTGGTAACCTTGCGACAAATTTTTGATTTACATTAAACTTACGGCTGCTAATCAAAGTATCGGTATTAGCCGTAAGTAAGTTACGGCCACTAAGATGGACTTACGTCTTGCATCTGAAGCTTTAATGGCAGCCTAACTTACGGCTAGCTGTTCTTCAGATTGCAGCCGTACGTAAGTACTTCTGGTTCACGAATTTTGATTTTCATGGAGTGAATGTGACCTAGTTTTTCAATGAAGTTAGCCTCAATGGAAGGAGATACTTCTAGCTCCATTTCGACGCTTGATTCACTCATTTTGGTTGAGTGAATCAAGTTTGGGTTTTCTAGAAAAAAAGTTAGGTTTTTTTTTTCTCTCTTCTTCTTCTTCTTCACTTGATTTCACTGATTTTCAGTTTTTGATTAAGTTTTTTTTTTAAGTTTGTTAATCATACTTTTGGTTAATCACTGATTATCAAAACATAAAAGGGTAGTTTTGGTATTTAAAAAAAAATACATAGGGGGAGAGCAAAATTACTTCGGGGAACCTGTGATCCGAGGGCTTCAATTTTTTTCGAAGCCCCTGAATCACCTTTCTTATCTTATCTGGTACAAAATACAAAGTTTGCCATTTTCTCTTATCAGAAGTGAGTAGGTGCACATGAGGTGAAATCCATCTTGCAGCTCATAGCCAAAAATACAGTTTCCCCAAATCATGTTCTTATACCTTGCAAAGTGGCACTTAGTTGCATGTTCAGAATCTCACAAACACCATGAAAGGAGTGCAACTTGGGGTCTCAAATGTGATACCTAAGTTGAGCAGTGGCCTCTTTCGTGTGCAATGACTCGATAGTCGACCGGCAAGACTACAAACTAAGCTGTCAGAATTTATATCCGCATCTCTAACATAACAAATCTGGGGGCTTTAAGATGCAAACACACAATAGCACTAGTCAAATTACAGAACCCATACTAGTTGCTGGTTGCAACAAATAAGCTAGCCGTACACTCCTCCTCCTGATTCAAACCAAAACCAGAAGTACTATCATTTTAGTATTCTTCGACGATGAAGGTCAGCATCCCTAACAATAAGATGCAGGTGACGGACTGGCTTGAGCTAGTTGCAAGAAAACATACATAGACTCCATACAGAACACGAATTATAGCTATATGTTCACTATCTATTTCATAAAGATGAAAATGCACAATTGACTGGAACTTCATAACAATGAAGTCTCAAAATAAAATATGAACATAACCCAGATAAGCATTTCTCAACTACGGACCTATTGTAACAAAACCCAAATAAGCTATAAGATCACTGAATCTATTGGTCAAGTCCTCATGTTAAACCAAAAGATGCAAGAGAAACAAAAGAGAACCTAGCTGCAAGGTGCAACATTGAAAACAAATATTAAACCCTCGAGAACAGGATGCAAGAAAACAAACGAATATCCAGGAATCCCCAGTCTCCATATCCAACTCCAACATTCTTTCCAATAAAACCTGCAGGAAAATTAAAATATAATGTCAGATGTAGAAAAGGTATCTGCAGGGCCATATAAAGGAATGGATGATCATAGCAAATCGAAAATTAGCTGTGGAACCACTCAAGGCAAGCGAAACCCAATTCCCCAGGGCTAGTGCTCATAAATACCATAAATAATTACTGCTTAAACACAAGTTTCTTTCCCTGTTGTTGACAGCAGGGAAAGAATTTACAATTAATCCTTACGGACCGAGAGAATCTCGGTCCGTAAACCCCCCCCTCTCCCATTCTCGGTCCGTCTAGAACTATTGAAGAATTTAACATAAATAAAAACATGGAAACAATTTGTTGGGTGAGGCAAGGGAAGACGTCCTTTGGACTTCTATGGAATTAAGTCAAATACACACTTTCAAACATGCTTTCTTTTTGGCGACCACGATGCTATGGTATCAAACTTGTGTTTAAGCAGCGTACTATGAGCAATTTCCATGGAAAATAAAAGAAATTAGCTGCTAGTAAACACAGCCTAAGATATTAGGTTCGAGGAATTGAGGGTTTCCCATGGATAATTTCTGACCAAAACAAGCTCTATCAGTAATTCAGTAAATGGTTTTCGTTAACAATACCAGGTATACAATGTACTATAATGATGGCAACAGATGACTCCTCCTATATGTAAATCTGCTAGTCTGTTATTACGTTTGGAAATTAGAAATTATAAATCATACCGGATCAAGATAGGTTTAAGGTTCTCCATTTGCAACATTCTGGTCTCCGACTGTGTCTGTGGTAGCATCCAGTGCAAAAGGCTGATAACCCACTCTGTCGTGATCTTTGACCAAGCTCTGCATCTCCAAACTGCCACTACTAAGATTCAATGCTACAGACTTATCACCGAGGTCATATTCATAGCCACCAAGATGATCATACAAACCTTCTTATCAACCACTTGATTGTGATGACTTTTACAGGCAAAGAAGAAGACAGTCTGAGCTAATAGCCCTGTGAGATTAACTGCCACCAACATGAACAAACACAGCAATCCCAACAGAAGCTTAACCATGAAATGTACATTGGACAACATCATAAGCTGAAACCCAAATTCTACAATCGATGTAGCCGCCAAATAAAGATTTGCAAGTGGCAAAGCAATCTTAGTTCTCCCTCGTAAGAGTTGCTTACTCTTCTTCATGGCTGCCAAGCCGTAAACATTTGGTTCAAGAACAGAGATTACACTGGCTAAATGCCATAACGCTGTCACAAAGATATGAACAATAACATATACTGTAGAAAATATGATAACAAAACCCCACATCAGCACTTCTTTAATATTTTACCAAGCTAAGACAGCAATATAAGTGTACAACGCCAAGTAGTTGGCGATCATGAGAAGGAAAGCATAAAGGAAGGTGACTACCAGTTGTTTAAATATGCAAGGAATCGCAAAGAGAGTGGGGACGAATGAGACGGGGTAGGATGCATAAAGAGAAGCTACTGTGAAGACAACGGCGGAGGTAGAGAGAAGCCAGAAGAGGAAGAGGGAAAGAATGTAGAAAAACTCAGGGATAGAGTAAGTGCGGATGATAAACAAAGGAGAATGATTATTACCGGAAAAGTAATTGTCAAAGGCATCCAAAAAGCGGGAGAATGTAGTTTCAAACAACAACTGAATGAGTGAAAGTGGGAGAATTAGGGTTAAGGTAATCAAACTGAATTTCAGTGGAGATGATTTGGCTGGGATTCTCACTGCTTCCTTGATGATTTGATGTTTATTGAAGAATTTGAGGTCTTCTGCTGCAGTAAAGAGCTCCATTGCAGGCTGTTCAGTTTATTCACTGGTGAAAGAAAGAGAAGGCAATGTATGAGTATGAGTTTTAAATCATTTCCCTCAACACACACACATAGAGGAGACAAGATCATTTTCCAAACAGATTTCAGTATAATCAGTATCAATCGATTCTAGCTTTCCAAACTTGCTTAATCAGTATCAACTTCTTTCAATTGACATCAATCTAGCACTACTCAACAGAAGAAAATAAGAAACACACTAAAGATCCCTGAAAAGAAAGTACAGTTGAAGTTTCAATAGCTTGAAACCTAAGCAAATATCAAACCAAACAGAAAAAAATAAACACAAATTAACACTACCGATGACCCATGGAAGAAGCTAAAGGTAAAAAAAGATTCAAAAAGTTATCACTACTGATCACACACACACAGGAAACTCCATGAAAAGGTAAAGCTAGCTCAATGAAAACAAGATTAAGAGGGTGCTCCTTGGATACCGAGTAAGAAAAAAATCGAAGTATGCATGATGAGATACATAACAATAACAATAACATGCAAGAATGCTAGTTTTATCATGCTCCATACAACCAAATCCATATGGACCTTATCACTCACCAAAAAACTCCAGTCACAACAACTTCTCTGTACGTTAGATAGTGGAATCTGGAATTCAAAGCTGAAAGTACCTAAATTCAACTGCTCAGGCTCAGCAGCCAAAACACTGTTTAGAACTTGATGGATATATGTATATCAAACAACCTAGTTACCTAGATATCATAATTGAAACAAGCTCCGCAAATATTATCTAGGTTACTCGTAAATTATTTCTTGCTAACAAAGATTTAAGGTTTTACGCTCTTTCATATTGATAAATTTGGCACATACTTATGTAGTTAAAAATAGGTATTACAAGATACAAAAAAGATCTATGCACCATTATAACCTATTAAATAGGTATTACAAGATACAAACTAGCATACACCCTTGCTGGACTATACTCTGCGAAAAAATTACAAATTCGGCTGAGTTCCTTCTATTGGACATTAAAAATTAGAGCGATTTGTGCCCTAACACCGTAATTAAGATAATCAACCTTCATGTTATCACAACCTCAAATTTACCGAGATTACTGATTAGTGAGATCATTCACAGCTGCACATGTTAAAAGCTAAACAGCTTAATTACGGAATTTCTGTAAGTAACGTGTCTTTAATTAGTTGGCCAACTCTGCTATTTGGAATATACAGTAGGGAGAAATATGTAACACAATTATTTTGTGTACTATCAGTATGGATTTTGCATCATTCAACACACAGGAAGATCCCATGAAAACAAAACAGGATCATTTCCCAAACAAATTTCAGCATAATAACAAGTATCTAACCTATACAACTTTGCAGGCTTACTTAATAATGAAACCTCACTCACCTGTAGTGACAATCCAAGCTGTGACGGCAAAAATTTGTTATAATTCTGAGATCCAAGCTTTTTTCCCCTAACAAAAGCAAAACAATCAATTTCTACAGTATCAGTGTCTACAATACAATACAATCACCAAGAACAACAGATGCTAACAGAGGAATTGAACTAGGAAACTAGGTTTTTGGAAAATGAAAGGGAGATAGAGAGAAAGAGGCAAACAAACCTTGATTATGAAACCCTAATTTCAAAATTTCTGTGAGTGAGTAAATTGTCTGTTCCAAAACCAAAAGGTAATGGAGGAAAACATGAACTGACATGATGATACGTTCAGGTGATATGACGAAGCCTGCAAAACAGAGATTCCTTCCTCGAATTGGACATAAAAAAAACAGAAACTGAAACACCAGTTTTCCTTTTCCTTTATTTCCGATTTCGGAAACCGTATTTTCTTCTTCTACCAGAGTACATCACTTTCGCAGGTGGCTTACTCTGTAACAGATTGCACTTTTTTATCCCTTGCTGGAGTGAGATCTATCGTTTTTACTTCGAACATCTGAAAGCTAAAAATATGTAGAGACAGTCGTCCATGTACAGCAGGTAGGTTATCAACAATTTGGAACATCACGAAGGGCAAGACGCAAATTCTCTGCATGACCCAGAAGAGACAGACTCAGCAAAACCATTTGATCTTAATCAACGCTTCATTGATCTCTTCTGCATGTCTGCGTAAATGCAGCATCAAGAGCCTGAACCATTGGTTGCACTAGGAGAGATACTTGATGCCTAAAATCTGATTGTGCAGATTCCTTAATTCCCTGCAGCTTGGGGTAAATATCCGCCATGGCATCCTTGACTCTCTTTACCTTTGTATTAAGGTGTGTCGATGTAATAGGGTATGATGACCAGAAATGCTTCAGTAATTCTTGAATGGATACCCAGAAGTGTAGTACCTCCTCTTTAGTTTTCTTCGGGAGTCTATCCAGGATACTTTCCTTTGGATTCTTTCCAAGATTACATTTGGTACTTGATAGCTGCTGAGACAATTCATGACGAACCTTACAAGCAACTTCTGCCTCAATTACAGGATCACTCAATCCTGTTACTTTCATCTCAGATATTGACTTCCTCAAAAACCCATAAGCTTGCGCCGTGTTCACATTACAATTGACTGTTTTTGTTCCACCTAACATATCTCCTAGGGCTTCGAGTGCATTAGCTTGTTGAGAATCAAAGTAATCCCGTGGATCCTTAATAAGAAGGGGTGCAAATGGAGGGTTCTGAGGTGTTTGAAGATCTTCAATCTCAGCCATTCGAGAAGCCCTTTCAAAACGATTGTGATTTGCCTTCTCATCAGACATTTGACCAGCTAACTCAGCTGCAAAGGAACAGGTCTCAAATTTCCGCAATTACCACAGTTAACTTGGAAAACAAAATGAAATATCCAAATCTTATCACTAACCCTTTTTGGATTTGGCAAGTGCTTCTGCTACAGTTCTTGTGTTCCCTTGTTCCATATCTACATTCAAAGAAAAAGGGAATGAGAAATGACAGAGATCTGCTTAATGGTGTAGAATACACATAAAGAGAGATGGAATCAAGAAGTATGCAGCTATTTGAGATAATGAAGACCACTGACCCAAAGTACGTCCTTCCAAAACAACTGCTGCATGTCGGTTAAGATCGTGTGGGAGAGTCCTCTTATATTGTTCATATTCTGAATCTGTAAACTCCTTGGATCCATCGCGATAAATTCCATGATCCTACAAATGAAATGAATTTGTTAGCCAATAGTCAATTTTGCTACATCTGTTCTAGTATGTCAGCTTGATGTGATCTTTTTCTTTCTCCCCAAAAAATGGGGCAGTTTCCAAAAGCATCCTGCATGTTGGTGCACCAAAAAATGCTTTGGCTGGGTGTTTTTGATGTTGTTGAATATATTCTTCGTTTTATGTACAAGTATATATGCTGTTAGACCATTTTGGGTCCCCCATTAATGAGTGTAAGAACATTGGAGGGTCCTGAGATTTGCGTACAAACTGTATGTGGTAAGCCTAAAGGAAGACGATCTTGGGGTTTTTTTTGTACAAATGGTGCACTAACAAAAACAAGAGATTCATTCAGGTCTTAAAATTGGTCAAATTTAATACTTAAGAGGGTATAGATGTCGTACCGGAAGATGTATGTAATCATCCCCTTCATCAGCTTCCATATCTAAAGTTGGATCAACACGCCTGATCTGCAAGTCCAAAATGTGTAAAAGATAAGTATAAATAGTATATGAGAAGTGTGTAATAGGGAAATGAGAACAGCAGCCTAGAAAGAATCATTTGCTGCCAGAAAGGAACAAAAGACGGCGAAAAGAGAAAATTACATCATTAACTTAATAAAGTGCATCATAGTATACAACAAATAAAAACCTTCTTGCGAGCTTCACTGGCCAATATGTCATCCCGCTTCAGAAAGACAGCAAGCTCCTCATCTTCAGCAGCTTCAGCTGCAGCGGCAACGGCATTTTTTGTTCTATGGAGAAACTCTGCTCTACAATACTTTGTCCAGAAATCCTTTTCAGTCATCTACAAAATCACAGAGGAGAGAACATGACAATCACGCGATGATATAGGTAAATAGCTGAAGAGAAAAGGAGCCCCTGTACTAATTCATGAGTAACAGACAAAGAATCTTCCAGAAGTACTAAATAACGGAAAAAGTGAACATATATGCTTTACCTTGCTTGGGGCAAATTTCAGAAATGCCTGGTGAACAGCTGGTTTTTCAGTGAAAATCTGCAAAAGAAATCAAACCATCAGTTAAAGCCAAAAAGGAAAGTTACTAAAATTGTTAGCCCATGTAATTGGGCTTCATTTTCAGATGGTAATGGAATCGAGGGAATCGAACTCATGGTATAAACAGTGATTATAAACAATCAATTCGAAAGCAAGCATATATTAATTTGGATCAACAACTAGTGGGCATCCATTCTCTTCAAACTATCATCTCAATATCTAGTAATAGTACAGCAAATAAAAAACTGAAACAAGAGTAATAGAAAGATTAATATAAGTTACTAACACATGGAATCATGTCCTGACATAGAATGTAAGAGAAGTTTTGAATGCTAAAGCCATTTAGTAGAAAACAACTAGATGACATGAAAAAAACGAATCCATACGATGGTGAAAATAATATCTTTTAAGAGCCATGAGCAAATAAAAGCTA
>JAJJMA010088081.1:17422-29618 GCA_023529015.1 Papaver nudicaule
CAGCTATTCGTTTCGGACTCGGCAAATTCGACAGAGAATCGGGTTATCGGGTTGTCCGGATCGCCAAAATTGGACCTGACAATATCCTCTGGTATGTCAATTCTGGACAAACTAAAAGGAAGATTCAGATCAGGGAGTGGAATAGACTCTTCAATGTTGTCGATCTTGGCCGTCTCGTCCGAGGTCTTGCCGAGTTTCTTGGTCTCGGCCGTGAAACCAGAAGTGTTCCAAAATGACTCATTGAAATGCATTACCATGTGCTTAAAAATCACCATAGATAGCACACCCATGCCATGAAACACAACTCTAGGTACATCAAACTTGCGGCAAGTATCGAGTGTAAATCCCAAGAAGTAATCTGATATGACACAAATGGGTAGTGAACCACAATCTTTCATACCTTGTAACACTTGCTCAAATGGTTCTTGCAGTTTCGCCACTGCCGCCAGAAAATGCGGGAAATAAGACATGGATGGTAGATCATTGGTGTTCTCACAGTGTTTAGGTAGTTCTTGAATTGATGGAAAAGGGATTTGCTTGAGATGGATTTTGGGATACTTAGAGATGGAGCTTTGGATTCTTAAAGCATTAGCTGGAGTAGTGACGATAGTAACTGTTAAGTCAAGGTTTGAGAGAGAATTAGAGAGGTCAAGTAATGGAAGAGTATGACCTTGAGCCATGAATGGAAAGATTACAATATGATGATGAGATTTTGGTTTTGTAGGTTGAGAAGAAGTGAGAGAACCCATTCTGGCGGTGGTCGCGGTGGTTTGAGTTTGGATTCTGTTTCTGTACATATAGACCTGTAAGGTTAATGAGGGCATTAAATCTGGGTTTTAATTAAAACGCTGATTTAGGGGCCGAAAAAAATTACTAGGGAGACCAGATTTAGGATCCCTATCCTAGAGGGGGTTATAAGGGGTGTCAAAATGATATGAAAAGTCTAAGTTACCCTTTTAAATTAATGATTAACAAAAACCTAAACAAAGAAACTGATTTCAGTTTCAATTTCTTTCAACTCTTTATCTTCTTCTTCATCGTCTCCCCCGTTGTTTAATTTTGTCTATGATTAAGTTTCTTTTGAATGGTTAAAAATGATAGTTCAGAGTGATTTTCGTCTGGGTGAAACCCTAAAAATCTAGACGAAAATCAATTATCGTCTGTATTTCATGCGACAAAACCAGACGAAAAATAAGTTACCAAATGTGTCGCAGCCAATGCAGCCGAAAATAGGCTTAATTTTGAAAAACCTAGCCAAAATTTTTTTAATTTTCGGTTACGTTTGGTATGAAATATCCAGACGAAATTTATGCTTTGATTCCTCTTTTGAATGGTTAAAAATGATAGTTCAGAGTGATTTTCGGCTGGGTGAAACCCTAAAAATCTAGACGAAAATCAATTATCGTCTGTATTTCATGCGACAAAACCAGACGAAAAATAAGCTACCAAATGTGTCGCAGCCAATGCAGCCGAAAATAGGCTTAATTTTGAAAAACTTAGCCGAATTTTTTTTAATTTTCGGTTGCGTTTGGTATGAAATATCCAGACGAAATTAAAAAAATTGGTATTTTGTTGAACTTTGTTTTCGTCTGGATATTGATACTATCATCTGGACGAAAATTTACTGTACATCCAATTTTCTCCAAATTCGAAAATTGTCGGTTGGATTAAGAACACAACCCAACCGAAATTTCAATTTTCGGCTGGATTCTGGGTTAAAATTGAGCCGAAAATAGGCTCTGGAATCACAAAATCTAATTTAGTTAAACTAGATTTTCTTTATCGTTTGTAAAGACAAAATACGTGATTTGAAAGATTAGAGCACAAATCTTAGTTTAGTTAAACTAATCTGATTCATTAGTTCTAATTAAATAGGGATATTTTGGTATTTAAGAAAATATATCGGATAAGGGGTTTTTGAAAAAGCTTAGGAAATAGCTCTATTTTGTTTTATTATCCAGTCTCCCTATCATTTTTTCCAGCCCCTAAATCAGCATTTTTTAATTGATATTTTTTTTGGTTCTAACAAGACCTGTAAGGTTAATGAGGAAATTGAGTTTTGCGTAAGTTTCTGAAGATGACCCTATAGGCTATAACCAATAGTTCCCAAACCGTACGTAGGGTATGACAGTCTGATTTGTTTGTGTGGTTGGTTCTTGAAGCTAGAAAATATGAAAATGCAAAAAATATGGGTAGCACAGTATCTGAGTTAAATGCGGTTTGGTTTCAGTCTTAAAGGAGTAATAACTGTAAATATATTAAAAAAAAATGCAGAGCATTTTCTATATAGCAGCATTGTAACGAACCGAGAAATATGGTTCACAACATTTTTGAACAACATTTGCATATCATACAAGTTTTTCATATCCTGTAACGTGATCAATTGGTTCTTGTAAATCTGTCTAGACATAGTGGAATACTATAATACATGGACGGTAGATCATAAGCAGACCCAGTAATACATTGAAGTTTGCTCCCTCAACAAACTCAGTCACAGAACAATACACTTTCCTATTACAAATTGGTCATGCTAGCCACGGCAACGTACAAAGAATATATTTTCCTTGCACTGCTGCATACCTGCAATCTAAATAACCCCTTTGGGAGTCTGTGATCCAGGCCAACAAATGACATGGATCATTTGCAGATGGGCAATACCGTTTTCTAAGAGGTTGGCGACTTGCCATCATAGCCTTCAGTAAAATCACAGAAGGCAAAGATTTTTGTAACAATTTCACCTTATTTCAGGAAAAAAAGAAAAGAGAGGACAGGAACAAGCAAAGCTTCTAACACCACATACCTCAATAATGACGGGGCAGAGTATTGTTCTCATACTCGTCAGATATGGTTAACAATTGCAATCATCTGGATAGCTATTAATCATAAGCACCAGTAAGCCCATCACAATAAATTCATGGCAGGCATTGATGATTCTAAGCAAAGATGAACAACTGTATAACCTGTCTATTTATTTAGACAGGTGGTGTCAATTCGACAGCATACCCAGTTAATAGGAACCACAAAGCTTATTTTACTATTTGGTCTGTGGGTTGATCTTCACAATGGCATATGGTTTGTGGGTTCTACTTAGTTGAAGACTCAAATACCCTTACGTTTTTGCGTAACCAAATCCAAATTACACAAGAAATGGTGAACAGACATGAATAAGAAACCATTTTCATGACACTGTATATTATTAAAATTCGTAATGGCATATACTGAATTATGGCCCTTCTATAATCACAAGTAAAATTCATTCAGTGAGACTGATATATTTTTGTCGACCAAGTGGAGAGATATTAAATCCAGATTCCATTTGCTATTTTTCACACTTTTATGAAAACAGAAGACATCAACGAAGTAAGATCATCAGAGTATCAACTAACAAGGTAAAATGCTAACCTCGGAAAGACCTTTAAAATAAAATACTCAAAAATCAACTAGTTTTCTAATCAATAACAGAGTCTTAAACATATACAACAATCTAGATCATTAATAAGAGGCTTATCTGAAATTAAACAGGCATTATCTAAATCAAAACAGATTTGAGGTGCAAACAACTGCGACCGTGGGACCCGACCAACAATCGAAATGGATCATTTGCAGATGAGCAACACTGTTTTCTAAGCAGTTGGCGACTTCCCATAACATTTTTCAGCAAAATCACCAAAAGGAAAGATTCTTGTAACCATTCCAACTTATTAGAGGAAAAAGAACAAGAACGAGCAAAGAATCTCACACCACTTATCTCAACAATAATGCAGCAGAGTTCTGTTCCCACTCATCAAAATATGGTTAACAATTGCAATCATCTAGAATTATTATGGACCAGTACCCATCACAATTAACTCATGACAGGCATTGATGAATCTAGGCAGGTGGTGTCATTTCTATGGCATACACAGTTGATAAGAACCACAATTTACTGTTTGGTCTGCCGCTTGATCTACCTAACAGCATACTTAGTTCAAAAGTCAAATATACTTGTGTCTTTGTGAAACCAAATCCAAATTACATTAGAAATAGTGAAGCAGAAACCATTTTCATGATATATTATTCAAATTCATTACGGCGTATACGGAAGTATGGCCCTTCTATATTTACAGGTAGATTGTGATCAGAGAAAGTGATATGATTTTTCCGATATCATGGAGAGATATTATAGCCAGTAATATGCTATTTTCCACACTTGATGAACACAGAACACATCAATAAGGTAAGATCCTCAAAGTATAAGCTAACAGGGTAAAATGCTAACCTCAGCAAGACCTTTAAGACCGTATACAAAAAGAACAATTAGTTCTCTAGTCCAACAACAGAGCTTCAGGAGCTTCGCGCTTCAGCAATAACCATGAAGCATAAACAGCTTCCCCTCTAGATCTTCCATTTCTAGATTACCTGCAGCAACAACCAAATTGAATATATATACAGTACAGGGTTATCAAAGAAGTGTGTAGGAACTTGACTGAAATTTTGTCGAAGAAGAAAAGGGAAAACCAAAATCAATTCCCAATTAATTCTATGAAACAAACTGTGACGAAAATCTGAATAAACATCAACCAAATCTCCTTGTAACAAAGAAAAAAAGTTCAAGAATTTGGAATTCAATAGATTCCTCTATCGCATTCAGCTGATAATGTCAAAAGCCAGGCATATATTTGAATTTCCTAAAGATTTTTTACTTCTCAATACACTTTTCTTAAATTAGCAAATTTCGAACAATATCACATGGCAATAAGCATGAATGCAAGCATGGATGGAGTACTAATCAGTTATAAAGATGACTTCTGATATTTTTAACGAGCCACAAGAGATTGGATGATGTTATAAATCTATGAAAAAACACAACAATGGCAGAAAAGCTAACTGAATTTGTACGTAGAAAGATGCAGATTGCAGAGCACCATTTAATCATAATACACGGTATACATCAAGAAAGTTCTGGAAAAGAATAATAGATAGATTAAAATGCGACATAGTAACTCTTTACCTCACTTGAACATAAAAAGGACCAATAACATAATCCTGCTCCTCCGCATCAGCTTCTTCCTCGTGTTTCAACTATTCCTCCTCTATTGTATATTGCTCCACATAAGTACCAGAGTTTAGAGAAACTAAGCTCTCAAAATAAATCTCTTGTCCGATCAAAACCAATGACGAACTACGGATATTTGGTTCTCTAGCTGTTCCATGCTTTGCGTTATAAAACACCAGATCACCAGGAACCTGAAATAGAATCTCATCATTCTTGAACCAAACCAACATCAAGAAAGAGTCATTCGTGATTCTTTCGTTCGTAATAAGATGACATAAATTCCAAGATCCTGGAACTCCATAGTCCTGCATCTTCCATATCTGAAAGCGACCACCGTCAACACTATTAATGACGCAAAGGCACTCATCCAACACTCCCACAGTTACAAACGTATTCTTCTTTTCCAAAGGTTCCTTTGGTAGTTGCATTTCTTGAAATTTCTCTTCGCCGATATTAAATACGACCATAACAAGAGAACAGTGTAGCGCTTGGGTATCTCCCAACCAATGAAGAACTCCATTAACAAGCACCCCTGGTACTCCACAAATAGGAAAACTATACGGTACGGCATCAATGCATTTCCATGAATTCGTCCCCAGGGTATAAACATCAACCAAAGACATTCCTTGGCTTTCGTCCGTCCTATCAACCGGATAACTATCTCCGACATCTCTAGCGTACTGCAAAACCATCACTAGTTTGTAATCATCAATCCCACAATCATAACAAAACCCACAAACACCAAGCTCTCTACTCCCCAAACACTCATTCGGCGACACGGGCAGTTGCTTGTATTCCCGTGTTACCGGGTTCCAAAGATAAAGAAGATCCACACAACCAACTTCAAAACCTAAACAAACCAAACCATCACAAACACCCAATGTCTTGAAAAGATAACCCTGAGATTCCAACGGGTAATCCATATCAACAGCTTCATCTTCAAAATCATTCGTCGAACACGACAACGAATCGTAACTTACGGAATATGTAGCAGTAGATTGGTGTACTGGGACATGATACTTAATCAAGAGTTTAGGGTTTTTTTTCTCGATTGTGAAATTAAGATGCATTCTAGCAAAATCAGATGTGGAAATTAAGGATAGCCATGATTTGCAGACACACTTACATGCAAATGTTGTTTCCGCTGGTACTCTGTAGAGGATTTCTAGGTAGATTTCTTCCGGAATGTTTGACATTTCTGGTCCGGATTCTTCTTGGAAAAGGGAAAAACCCAAAGTTTAGTGCTCTTCAATGGAGAATTGGCGACAGCGGTTGAAGGTTAAGAGTTAAATCTGGGTCGAATTTACTGGTCGGATGATTCTCAGTCATGGAGGCAGAGCAGGATTTTGCTGGTTAGGGTTGTGTGTGGAGGAGAAGGAGCAGAACGGCTGGTTTAGTTGGAGAGGGCGAAATTATGTATTTAGGGTTGGGTCTTGGGCTTTTTTAAGGTTTGTCAAGACAACCCGAATACTCTTGCCTAAGCCCACCTCAAAAAGCCCAAATACTCTTGTTTGCTTGTACTTCATATGAGGTAGGGGTGAGCATGGACCGGATTGGGCCGATTTTTACAGCATCCGGCCCGCACCCAATATTTGGCGGATTTTGGATTCCACATCCGCACTCAATCTATCATCCGGCGGATTTGCATCCAACGGATGCGTGGATGCGCGGATTGGGTGCGGATGATCCACTGATTCTTACAAAGTTAAAATTTATTATAAGAAGATAGCATTGTGCGCAAAACATGTAAACTGCCAAAACAACCTACATACATATATAATAAGGTATCCCAAATTCTTGTACAACACCACAACTTCATATACAAAAAAGTGACAATGAAACATAAACAACAACTCCAAAAAACATGTTTTACAACTACCCAATCTAAATGTGCAAAAGTTTTAGAAGTCTAAAGCCTACTGTTAGTACTATGTGCCGTATATACCACACCTAAAAAAAAAAAAAAGTCAATTCAAAGTGATTACTTCTTCTTCATCCTTGAGCACTTCCAACGCGTCTGCAATCCAAAATGATGACAAATAAATAAATTAATCACTGACATAGTATATCTAATAGTCCCTGGGTGTTTATTAAATTTCTCTACATTACCTTAATCCTAGTGGGTGCGGATGTCCATGGACTTTTGACCACTCCAACCGCAACCGACCCTATATTCAGTGGTTTCTAGAAACATCATCCACGTCCGGCCCATCTTTTGGCGGATTGGACACCCAACCCGCCAAAAACCATTGGGCCGGATTGGGCCGGCGGTTTTTGGGTCTTTTGCTCACCCCTAATATGAGGGCAGGTCCTATGGATATCACAAATTTTTAGTGGATGGATAAAACGCATTTGCCATTATGGGAAAATGATGTACACGGTATAAAATGAGCTGAGTATAAGTTGTGCCGCTCGGTAAAAAATCAACTCATTTTAAATAAATAAATGAATGAATGAATAATAAATAGAAAACATTGAAACTTACTTCTTCTGATTTGAAAAAACTATTGAGCGGTACAACTTATACCTGGTGGCACAATTGTGCCGCTCGACGTAAGTTTTGTCTCACCGGGCAAACCAATACGTATGTTGGTTTGTCAGGCCATTTTTTACTTCTCCAACTCCCACAGTGGCATCAAAAATGGTAAATCTTGGATTTGTTCACCCCATTGTAATTTCCCTGAGCCATCCCTCTGGTTTCTTCTCCCTATTTAGGAAAGGAGCCAGGAATTTTCGCTAAAGGGGACAGCATCACCTTATAAATCGGAAGTCGGAGGCCGTCCGAAATTTTAAGCCTTTCGTCCAATTTTTTGGCTTCGAAACGTGTTTTCAAAATACAAAACAAATTGTAACATGTTTAGCTAGAGATTAAATTATTTTATTTTATTTTTTTAATTTAAAAGGTTATATTAAAGGCTGGAACGAAGCCCACTACCTACAAGTCCAGGTAGCTAGGCAAAGAAATAAAGAAAAACCCCCCCACCCGGATGCAGACGAGTTTCGAACTCAGGTCGCTGGTGTCATCACACAACGACTTACCACTGTACTACAACGATATCTACCAATTTCGTAGTAATTTTATTTTTAAGGCCATTTTCCAATTTCACCCTCACTGAATTGTCCTCTTTATGATAAATATTTCCAAATTAGTAGACCTATAATTGTAATTTTGTAAAACCTAGTAGCGACGACCCTTAGTAAGTCTGTTGTCGTCCATACTGCCATAATAAACTAAAATATATAAAAATACGTAAGGGCTACTCCATTTATTGCCAATTAATTTTGAGTTACATGTCCGCAAACTTAATTTAATATTCCCTCCGTCCCACATAAATTGAGCTAGTTGGTTTTTTAACCTATTTTTTTAGGCTAAAATGAAAAACCAACTAGCTCAATTTATGTGGGACGGAGGTAGTATATTGTTTTTCAGTTATATGTTGGTAAGTTGGTTCATTTGAGGTACACTTTGATTTTGTAAAGTGTGTATATAAATCATGGTTAGCCTTAATTTCTACCCCTATTTTGTCAAAATGCGCATCTTAACTTTGTCGTTGGCCATAGGAACTGCAGTTAGGTCGCCCAAGTACTAACGAGCAAATTGAAACTTTGACTAGACCAACCATTATCATAAGAGTACAAGTCTCCACGTCGAGAAAAACCTCGGAGTAAATTAAAATTTGCTCTTCCACCAACACAAATTAAATAGCACTTGAAAACTGATTAGTATTTAGTATTTTGAAGACATTTTTAATTGTCCAGTGCAGGATATTAAAATCTTTGCAAGGGGTTTGACGAAGTTTCAGCCCATTTTTCAGTTACATTGATCATTCCTTCAAGAAATATGTTATTGCATGTTGTAATGGTTAACCTTAAATCATTACAAGGTCGTCTCTGAAATCGTCGTTTTGATCTCTTCACTGAGAGACCGTCAAATGTATTCGAATAGTGGTTCTCAACATGATCTGCACAATGAAAACTATAAATGTTCCTCTGCAAATCCCGCATCCAATACTACGACCATAAGAGGTTTTAAATATTAGCTCTGCTCGACAATAATACCCGGCGTATTAACTCATCATCAATGACGATGGAGGGTCAAGCTCAAGGTGCTAGTGCAGGACGATGGACAACTGGTCTTTGCCATTGTTTTGATGATCCTGGAAACTGTAAGTACCATAAAACCTCTTATATACTCAGCTTTATCTCATGATTCAGTAATTGATCGAATCCTAATTTTTTTTTTTTTTTTTGGCCCGTGAAGGTCTGGTGACTGCCTTTTGTCCTTGCATCACGTTTGGGCAGCTTGCAGAAATTGTGGATGGAGGTTCCTCCGGTAATATACCCGAATAATCCAATTAATATCATGTTTTCTTTTCTTTTTTTAAACTGGATTTGACTCGACTGAATGTGATTCGACTCAACTAACTCGACTGGGTATGATTTGATATGACTCAACTAACTCATATTTTTACCATTTTTTTAATCGGTAATATTTTAATAACCGACTAAAATGAGTCCGATTCAGATGTTAGGTCTGAGTCAGTGGTCAAATCAGATCTAACTCAAAATAAAAAATAAATCGTCTAACATCTTACTCGAGCCAAGTCAATGGCCGAGTCAGATTCAGACGCCGAATCAGTGAAAAACAAATACCCTCTAAGTTAATGGTAGAGATTGTGTGAATTAATGAATAATATGTTTTCTGTGTGGATGATGTGCAGGTTGCGTAATATATGGTGCATGCGGCATACTCATTTATATGTTTGTTTGGGTCGCCTTGCTTCTACTCGTGTTGCTACAGATCTAAGTTGAGAGCTATATATGATTTAGAAGAGGATCCTTGTGGAGATTGTTTAGTTCACTTGTTTTGCGAGCTTTGTGCTTTATGTCAGGAACACAGAGAGCTCAGAAACCGTGGCTTTGACATGGGAATGGGTATATATGTACACAATGATCTAATATATACTATCTCCGTCCTATTAAAATGAAATACGAACTATCTCAATTAATCTGGCACGGCGAGAGCATATTTTACATTTTTCTTTTTCAAAGTATTAATTCTTTTTGAAACAAAACTCATGCTTAATTAATCTATCTATTATATTAAGGTTGGCAAGCGAACATGGATAGAAGAGGTCGTAGAGCTACAACTGCTCCAGTCGTAAATGGAGGCATGAAGAGATGATGATCACCTAACCTCATAGCTTAGTACGACTGTTTCGGAAACTGTATCACTTTGTTGCTCCTTTGCTTGATTGTTTGATAATTATATGGATTTAGTTCCGTTTTATGTTCTTAAAGGGCTTAACATTGACCGATCGACCAACTAAATAACGAGCAACTCGATGTCTATAATAAGAGTTTAAGGTTTTTATTCTTTGTTTCATCGCCACCGGAATATCATTTCTTTTCAATCATATTGACCACCAAATCGCAAACTTATTCTGGAATTTTGGTTAGGATTCCGAAGAAGAAAAACTTTTTTTTTGTGTTTTTCAAAGATCGAAATTTTATTTAAGAAGTAAGAAAAAGAGTTACAATTAGTTTCGATGTAATCAAGTACAGAATAAACACAATTAGGACCAAATGATTACGTAAACCACTTCTTTCCTCACATCCCGACCATAAGCTGAACTGAGCAAAGCCTTTCACAATCATCCATTCCACATTCTTCTTCATTTGTAACACTCTAAATTGAACTGCGACTTCAAGACGAACTTCATACCAAAGTGACCAATCCTCCTGACTAATTGACCTAAGACACCGTAAGAAGTGTTGGTGCCAAGACCGAGATGAGGAGCTTGAATAAACAGAATAAGAGTACTATACTATCAAAGCTCTTACACTAGTTACATAAGATTGTCCACAAAATAATGTTGTGTGTTTCTCTTATAAAAAGATATTTATTGCTTGCTCGGATTGTCAAAGAGTATCCTAACAGCATTTCCTAAGTAAGGTCTCTTAAAAAACCGTTTTTGTGCACCTGCCACTATGGTGCGTGTTGGTGAAAAAATATTTACCCAAACATCCTCGAGATTGATGACTTCGCCTTTGCTTTGGCAACAGTTGACGTTCAAGTTAGCTTGAGTTTTTCACATGAGTTTAGTGGAGAAAAGGAGTAGAAATTACGTACCTTTTTGGGTTGGAATGTGGCCTCTATTTGTATGGAGAAAACCATATCTAAGTCCACTATCCAAGAAAAATCCTTCTCCAATTTATCCTCTTTGCTAGAATAATTATCTCTAATAAAATATATAATTATTATCTCCAACAATAATTATCCCGAAAACCCTAATTGTACCTGCCCTTTTATGGCAACAAGATTCATGATAGAATTGGTTATTAATCAAAATCCTTCTTTATTTATCCTTTGCTAGGATAATTATCTCCAACAATAATTATCCTGAAAACCCTGACAGAGCATCTACCCATTATAACAACCATATTCATGATAATTATCTCTAATAAATAATAACAAATATTTTGATCCACAAGCGGTCTTTATTCTTTGCTTAGCGGACCTGGATCATATAAGTGTACTCATAGCCCAATGGCTAGATATATTTCTATTGGGCTTCTCTAATAAGCAATTGGGCTTCCATAATAAGTTAATGGGCTTCCATAATAAACCATGCTGGACTTCTGTAATAAGTCTCACCGGACTTTTTAATACGCCAGTGTTAGGATTCTTTGGTAAACCGTGTTGGACTTCCATAATCTCCCCCCTCTTTAAGGCGCTTAAAGAAATCTTGAAATTGGTTAACCAATTTTTGGTTCGCGCACAAGAATTTGGTTCACGCACATTGAATTGTTGAACGTCTGATTGCAAATTTCCCACCTCTATGAGCCATTAGATCACGTAGGGGTGCCGGACTAATAAATAGTGTTTTTAGGGACTAACAAATTTCCCACCTCTATGAGTCGGTAATATTTTAATAACCGACTAAAATGAGTCCGATTCAATGGTTAGGTCTGAGTCAGTGCTCGAATCAGATCTAACTCAAAATAAAAAACAAACCGTCTGACATCTAACTCGAGCCAAGTCAATGCCGAGTCAGATTCAGACGGCAAATCAGTGAAAAACAAATACCCTGTAAGTTAATGGTAGAGATTGTGTGAATTAATGAATAATATGTTTTCTGTTGGATGATGTGCAGGTTG
>JAJJMA010088087.1:0-31573 GCA_023529015.1 Papaver nudicaule
TGTTGAAAAATGCCCCAACTAGGGGCACTTGTAGAATTTAATTTGGGTTGATGTCAACCTTACAATATTCACATAAATCTAATATGTTAGTCCCATGTGGGATTAATGTTCAAATGGGATACATAAAGCGATTTGAACAGAAGAGTTGCAAAACAAATTAAAGAGGATGTCTGGAAACAGTGGTGTACTTGTTGGTGCAGATTTACTTGTGTAGGACACTCTTCTTTGATTGCTTTTGCTTCTTATAAGATTGGTGCTGCAATGGGACAGAATCCTTAGGTTAGTACGCGAAAGATGGTAGTGAATAAACTGAAGTGAAAATCCTTCAAAGTTGAACGAATTACCTTCTGTTTTTCCAAGGCCTCCATATCTGTCCTCTCCTTCCAGCTGCTCTTACGAAGTTTTATAGGACGATTTCCAACATACTTGCCTGCAAATTTGTGTAAGATATAAGGATACAAGCAAGGTGAATAAAAAGTCGTGACTTAACAGTGTGAGATTTTCTCTACTGTTGATGCCATTTTAATGGCATGACAGTGTTTGTGTTTCACTCCATCTAAAGATGGCCTACTGGTTGTTAACTAGAGAACTGTGGTGCGAGTGCGATAGATACATTGTTGCACAAAATCATAGTCAAAATAATGAGTACATGGTGCTTATGGATTTTAAATGCAGCATTCATAAATCATCAGATAGCTGCTTCCTAATTACATACTAAATGGGTACTTCAGAACTGACGACACCCTGAGTCGACTACTTTAATTTACAGACAACAGGAAGAGAAAAACCAAAACCCTACAGATAATCATGACAACAAATATTCAGAATCTAAAAATTAAATCAAAAGGTCTGTATGAGTTTACTTACCATTCATTTCTTTTAAGGCAGCGGCAAGGTCTAAAGGATTACCAAAACTAACAAATCCAAAACCCCGAGTCTTTCCGGTCCTCTTGTCTCTTACAACCTGGACCATTGTTGAACAATATTTGTAAGCCATCAAGTAATTAATCTGACAGAATAAAAAGTACAAAGGACAAACTACAAACTAATGCCAAACTTGAAAATGAACAAGAAGGAAAATTGACAAAGTTAAGACTGTCCGGCGGACACTACACAAGTGGAGAGAAAGAGGACTCTAACAGGACAGATTTTAGAACAAAGGAGAGACCAGCAATGATGTTGCCAGTCACTCACCTTCAGAAGTTCAATGTAGAAGTGATAGACTTAACCAGCTGAAAAGTTAAGAGAACAACAGCGTGGAGATAAATAGTCCATCTATAAAGACCTTTTGTGACATATATGAGATAAAACATACTGAGGAAAACCACCGAACAAATTCCACCAGCTAAGGAATACAAAAACTTAATAGTTCAAAATCTATCTCGCACTACTTGCCTAAATTCTTTATTCTGTATATCAGAGCAAATCCCATATGACAACACTCTGCAAAATCAACCAGCGAATTACCTAAAAGATGTTAGAATTAGATTTTTCAATTTGGTTCTTCAAATACGACCAAGCCTACATACATCTTTGTCTCTCATGAACAGCAAGAGTATACAGCTTTGGTGGATTAGTGAAGAGAGCCTTCTCTAAACTCAACTAATATAAGAGTCGATGAGTCTTAACCACACAGCAGAAAAAATGGTGTAGCTGACAAAAAAGTATGAGAGACAAAGACATATTTTGAAACTTACTCTTGCCATGTTAAAGGTAGGAAATCTTGTAAAGGCTTTCGAAAGAACCTCATCATTCACTTCATTCCCAAGATCCCCACAGAATAAACGATAATCATCTGCAAACCGCTTTAAACCAGTTAAACATAGACATAATATGACCAACACAGATTATAAGTTTACATTATAAATGATGTGCACCTTGATTCTTTATAAAAGACGTAACTTTAAGTTATTTATCCATTCATGAGCAGATACACAGATGACAATAATTGATCAGCAAAAGATAATAAATTTGGCATCAAATGTGCAGCATGCATCGAGTATTCTTTCAAAAATACACAAAGTTAGACTATCTATTCATTCATTCATGTGTCATCTACCTACCTATTATTTCTACAAGCAAAGAACAATAATATCTAACTTCATTACCCTAATTCTAATTTCATTACCCTAATATTCATTTCTATGAGACACAAAATGGTGAAAACAAAAGTGAAACTGGAATAGGTAGAGGTCATACTTTCTGGCCATTCAGCAAGTGTTGGATCCTCCCAAGTCTGTCCAGCAGCTTTACGAGGAATTGCCCTCTTTTTTGTCTCTGCTTTGTGCTCAATTTCACTGCTGGCTAATGCAGCTTTTACACTTTCTAGTGCTTCCGGTGTAATTGTCTGTGCATCTCTCTGGAACAACTGCTGAGCCTGTGAATTCACCAACAAATAAAAATTTACGAATTAGTATAATATAAAGAAAAACATAAAACCCTAAAACAACAACAGAAAAAAAATAAAATAATAATAATAATAATAATAAAAACACAGCAAGAAAGATAGAAATTGAATGTTTCGCTAACCTGTTGATATTGTGGCAAAGCGTAACCAGTAGTTGCTGGAGTAGGAGTAGCATAAACAGAAGGATGCATAGGTGGAGGCATTAGAATTTTAGATGGTGCGGGAGGAGGGATTTGATAAGTAGGTGGCGGAGGGTATTGATAGGCAGCCATTGGATCAGGTTGTTGCTGTTGCTGTTGCTGCTGCTGTTGAAGATGAAAAGGAAGAGGGAAATATGAAGCATTTGAATATGTGAATTGTGAAGAAGTCGAACCATCATTCGCCATTATTATCAAGATTTTACGAGATTTCTAGGGTTTTCGGAATTGTTATTCACTAGAATTTTTTAAAGGGTTTTTTGGATAAGATATGGTAGATGATGAAATTAGGGTTTTAGAGAAAAATCGAATTGGGGGTTTCAGAGAGAGAGGAGAGGATTTTAATGTGTTGATCGGATCGGAATTTACTAGAAAGATATTATTTCCTGATGATGGAGTTTATATGTTAACTCTGTATTATGTTAGGAGCACCTTTTGATTTGAGCGCCTATTATAGGATTCGGGCTAATCTTGCAAACCAAACTGCAACATCAGAGTAGGTTGTATTCTCAGTGTATATTGTGTATACTGATTTTAGTTTGGTTCTTAACATCGGAAAATGTGGTACCACCTACCTGAACCGAAGAAACTGTTGTATTTGTCTCTTTTTGGTATTAGCATACTGCTAATAAACAGTTAAATTTAAGCCTGATTATGTCAAATGCAGTCTAGTGCGCCACAATCATGCCAAGTGATTAAACAATATTTTTGGCCACTCTCTGGGTTAGGGAATGCTTAGGTGTTACTGAGACGGGGCCTCGAAAGGCTACCCAGGACCAGCTGGTGCAGGGCTAGTCTTGATGAAGGCGAAAAATGCCTTCAGGAACGGGCATCCTGCCTAACTTCAACATGACAGGAGTAGGGATGGTGCTGAGTTTGCTACTTCATTGGAACCATTCGAGAATAATAAGATTCTGCGTTCACAAGTGTGAGGCTTCCTTGGGTTACTGACTCAAGATGATTCTCAAGTGTGACTGAATTGTAGATGAAAGTCACACACTTGTAGAGAACTTTTTTTGTGCTGTGGATTGTGCGGCAAATGGCCTTATTTTTCGCCAACGGCAGGTAGAAAGCTCACGGACGACCAGTTTTTCTTTGATTTCTTACTTTCTTAGCTAGTTTGGTTTTGTTCCCTATTTGATTTTCTTACTTTCTTAGCTCTCCGCTAGCGCTTAATTAGTTAGGTACTTGAAATTCTACCTTCTTTTGTCTATTCACTAAAAGTCTTGGATTGAGATAAAAGAAGTTCAAAAGAAAAATACAGATCTATGGCTTCTGGAGTAGTTCGGTCCATTTGGTGGTAAAAGGGCAAGCCTGATCCGACAATTATGAGCTTCATATCCACCACCTAGTACTCAGAATCTCAGATTGCTTACGGCTAGGCTCATTCCAAAAAGTCACACACCAATCTTATTTTAAAAGACAAAGTTACTCAGTTTCGCAGTGCCAATACGAGCCTGTCAATCAATAGTCCTGTTTTCCCAGATCAACGTTCAAAGCATTGAATCGAGTTCCTTCCAACTAGTTGTAACTCGTGGACCTCTTTACTTACACCCAAGAATTTTATGGGCTTATAAGGATAAACAACAATTGGGGTAGATTTTATACAACGACAATTATTGTGTCGACAGGCAGACAGACTCGCATAAGGCAAAGGCTTGCGTGACTTGAGTTCAGACAAATCTTGACTATCTTCAGACCAAAATGGAAGCTGGTTTTCAAAGTCATATTGTACAAGAAACGCAACCTCGACAGAAAAAGAACACACTAGTGAATGAGTGGATTCCACGTCATCATCATACATGACTTTGTATCGCGCCAAAATTCCAAGTTCAAATCAGGTATATATAACCATCCGTAAGTTGCCACCTGTTACACAATCCGTTATTTCTCGTACTCGATGGGCTACTTACACACTCTTTTCCCAATCATTTCATGCTTAATTGTCTCACAATTCATTTCAAACTTGAAATCATTTTGCTGGTCAAATAAGTTCGTTTCCATGTTTACAAATTACACTACTGCAAATAGGGCTGTCAATTTTTGATATCGTATAGGATATTGATAAATCCGTATCCGATAGTGTTAGTGCTATAGGATATCCGATATCCGATAATATCCTATAGGATATTAAAAATCAGATATCGATACCGATAGCGTTAAGCTATCGGATATCGGATATTTATCCGATTTTTTAGGAAAACCTATAAAAGTAAAACTAGGGTTAGAAATCAAATCCCCAATTGAAGAAAATCAATAAAAGAAAAATTAGGGTTCGATGTTACAACTTACCTGATTGAAGATGAAAACAATTGATTAAAACAACTGATTTCTCTGGTGGTGGTGGGGGTGGTGGGGGAGAACAGCTGAACAGGAATGGAGGTGGTGGTGGAGTAGGTCGCAGACCAGAGAAAGAAGAAGGAAAAATCGTGAGAAAAATTAGAAATGAAAGATAACGATAGAATGGGAGGATATATACCTAGAAATCAACGGTGTAGATGTTGTTTAATAAAATCTAAACGGCTAGTATTAAGGGTGTCATGAAAAATTATAAATACATCCCTATCCCCTAACGGATATCGGATATTAAGTATCCGATAGGGCCTAATCCGATTCCGATAGGTTAAGCAGAAATATTCGATAACAATATCCGATCCGATATCCGATATAACAGATAATATCCTATAGAATCTCGAATAATCGGAAACGGATATCGGACTATTATTGACAGCCCTAACTACAAACAAACCTTTACAGAGCTGAACAATTAATAACTCGTATTGTAAAACAAATACAGTCATATTTTGTCGTTAGGACTTTGAGGTATATGGATTTCACTCACATTTCACAATCACAATCAAAATGAGATTATCCTCAATAGTTTCCTGTTTTAAAGATAGCCCCCACGGGAATCTCTTGAATTTGGCTTCTTAAATGAATTCTCCATCTCTATCTCTATTACGAAAGTGAAGACACAATAATTTGTTGCAGTCATTGTTTTTGCTCTTAATGATGATAAGGATCCCCCTAATTGAGCCCTGAATGTCCCTAGCTAGCTGGCTAGCTACCTTGGTTTTCGCTTTAAGTAATAGTCACTCAGCCAATCTTAACAAACATTAATCATATTTACGCAATCCAGAAAAAAGCAAGTACAGAAGGATGATGCACTCTCGGTTCCTTAGAAATTTTTTTATTTATTTTTTTTTTTTTTTTATGATACACTCTCTGCTGCCGCTCTGGGAATGTTACGTGCCCACACATCATAAGACGAGTTTTCTTCGAGGGAAACTCCTAAACTTCCAATGATCATGGATGCAAACATACACACAACATTTCTTCCCCCTAAAATCAACCTTCTCCTCAAGGTTGCAAGTACACAACAAGTATGGGCTTTTCTATCTTTTTCATTTTAGACGATCACTTTAATAAACACGGAAATTCTTTCAATAAAATGGATACGGTTGATCCCTCCAAATACTGCAACATCAAAAGAATATATGCAACAATCAGATGATGTTGTCCCTATTGGTACTGCAACATATATCTACAGGAAATTTGCACCAATCACATGATGTTGTTCCCATTTTTTCTTTATTAAACTGGTCATCTTCCTTCAAATGTTGTTCTTCTCGATCAACTGACTCTTTGAATGGCTCCTGCTCCTCAAAATAATGAAAGAAATCATTGATTTCAAATGAAGAGGGATTCTTGAATTTAGTATTTATTTATTTTTCGAATGAGAATTTAATACGTGTTATCTCACCTTTATCAAAGAAATCTCTTCTTTCTTCTCTTCTCTGTCTACTTTATAAAGCACATCGAGGACAAGTTAGTTTAGATAAAGAACGGTTGAGATCTTGCCATGTGTCTGATCTGATGGACGTACTTGCATTGGATCCATATATGAGCCCATGGTTGTATTGGACCTCTCTCATCACCTTACCTTAATTGGTTATGGGTATTACTCCGTAGTTGCCCATTAATATAATGGTTTTAATTAGTTTATCACTATCATTAATTATTTACAAATTACTCATAAAAAAAATATTTTGTTAATTTTATCATAAACTGTTAATTGTCTAACTCATAATTATATATATATTTTTTCAAAAAATCACAGTTATATCACGTGTTAGTGTCTCTTATGGTGTTGGGGAGCCAGGGTAGTTTACCGGCGACGGTGGTCAGCACAAGTGGTGGAAATAGCGGGGGTAGCGGTAGTGAGTGTTGGTGATTGTTGCGTAATATAAGACATATCAAGGACAACTTAAGCCAGATAAAGGATCGTTGGTCTTCAGTTTATCAATAACTTCTCTCTAATAAGTTTAACACAATCGAAATCGACCATCAAATTTTCAAATTTGGGGACAAACTTGAAGACTGAAATTTCGCAGTAGAATCGATATTTATTTATTTTTTTGAATAAAAAAGGGTTAAGATATTATTGAAAACGGAAAAAGAGAATACAAGATGGGAGATCGCCTAAGCGAGTCTACCGGAAAACCAAAACCAAAACAACATAATAACCAAATTGACAGCAAATGTCCTAAAAATGAAGAATCAAAGCCTGAGGCCCTGAACCCTTAACAACCAAGCTACAAGAGACAATCTAACAAACCACAAATGTCCTCAAAGGACAAAGAGAAACGGAAGCGGACAAACCTACCCATGTCCCTTCTTTGCTTGTGACCTTTGACATCTCCCCAAATTCTGATTTTCTATAGTAGAGCTGCCTTTTTTACCATTCCATTGCAGCCTATGCAACTCCCTTTATTTTCTCTTCGCGATTGTATCTTCAAGAGACATATATTGTAAATTTCTCTCAAACTCAATTTCACTGTCAACCAAGTCATCACTGACATCTTCCATTACTTCGATTAGCCCTTTTTCTGCACTTGGAGCTCTATCAAACCACCCTAGATGGGGTATAGACTTTCCTTGCTTCCATCTCCTTAGTTCTGTTGATTGGAAACATGTTATCTTCTTTGAAGTCACTATAAACCATAAATGTGTTTCCTTTAGGGGAATGAACCTTTGGTACCTTCACACTAGTCGTAGCAGTAGTCGTCACTCTAGTGCCACTGCCATTGGTGAATGATTTTGTTCCAGTTTTAGCTGGTGGGGAACCTTTGCTAGTGAACTGGTCACTTGTTTTCTTTGCACCACTATTGCAAGATGTAAATTCAGTCACTACCTCATTCCTGCTCCCATGTGACCCCCACTACTGTTTCCTTTTTTGTTCTTCTTCCCAGCTACAATCCATTCTCCTTGTTCATTGTCATCCCCTATTTCTGTCCCAACACCGCTATTACAAGAAACTGGAGGAGTAACACTGTTATCAACACCAATTTTAGCCTTTGAGCTATCATTATGTTTGCCACTAGTAGGTTTAGCACCAAGCGTATCAACACTTCCAGCACCAGAAATCAACGCATTATAACCTTGTCTAGTAGTTTCATCTGCACTAGGATTTGTACCAACTCTATTAGCTTCCTTTGTGGTTCCTTTATCCACAGCCCTTCCATCTATTATTTCAAAACCCAACACCATATCACAATCCCCATTGGTTGTAGTTAGTCCACTATCACTTCCACCACCAATCCTTCCAGCTACTCCATTTTCAACTTCGGCTGAAGCTTCAACCTGTTTCTTTGGAGGCCATCTGTTTTTCTTTTTCTTTTTTGAGCAGTCTTTCGTGGAGTGCCCGAACACCATACAAGTATCACACTTTGGGGGCTTCCATTGATATCAACCAAAAGTTCCAAAGAAATTGTATCATCAATCAGTAACGGAATACTTGCAGGATAGTTAAAATTGATATCAATTTCCACGTAAACTCTAGCAAAAGCTAATTTAGATTTCTTTAGAGTACATTCATCTGCAAGTAAGGGCTTCCCAATAAAACTAGAGATTAAACTCATCCCTTCATTGTCCCACATGTGTAGAGGACCTCCGTAAATCAATACCCAGATGTGCATTGTTTTAATATCATAAATTGATTTCTCAATCAGGAGAGACCAAGGTCTCAAGGTAAACAGTTTGGTCGAAATGTAGAAAGAGCCTAATTCTAGCACCCTTCTACGATCATATTCTTCCTTAAATTCAAAAATGAATGCAACAACACCATGAAGTTTAATACTAACCTCATTCTTGAGTTTCCGATGTTTGGTAATCGCCTTTTTTAACAGCAGAAAATGATAGTCTTGGCCCAACAAAGAAGCCTACAACAAGTTCTTCACAAAGCTTAATTCCTCCTATGAAATTCTTCGAATATGAAGAGACCATCAACTTGCCATCAATCTCAACTGGTGGTGTACACTTCATAGCTGGTTGAGAAATTACTGGTTTTGGAGCAGGAAATATACTTCTCCAATTTTTCAAACCACAATTTGGGTTTTCAGATTTAACCCTTTTAGCAATAACCTGAGAAGGATTTGGCGAAGAAACAACTCTCTTCTCCAACCCAGCACTCAAATTATTCTCAGTACCCACTCAATTTTCTCTCGAGGAAGAAGACCCAGAAGTCAATGGTGGAAATTCCTCAATTTCATTCCTATTCTCTGTACCCATCAGAAACACTTCTCTAATCTCGACTAACACCAAATTAACTACCTCAATCCCGAAGAGCGTGAAAAGAAGAATCAAATGCAAAAGGAATCATTTGGTTTGGATAAGAGATTAGAGAGAAATCTGAATTTTAGTTCTTAGGGTTGGGTTTTTTCAAATCGCCTCAGAGCTCATTTTCTCTCTCCTATTTTGGTCCGTAGAATCGAGTTAATGTTGTGACAATAGAGACCTAAAAAATATATTAATTCACGGTATGTAATTATTCCAGAACGGGTATTCTAAATTATGAATCCAAACACGGTTTACAAGGCAACATGCTTACAAGGCGACGAGTTTTCTAAAATTTGGAGTGCTATGAAGCGACGGGAGACGCGAAATAATATTGAAATATGTATGGCTTCTTAGATTGAATCTTATATTTGGCTAGACAAACGGCCACTGGAATACCGACAAGTGTCTGATTCAAAGGTTGTGGTTGTATTGGACCCCTCTCATCCCATTAACCCCTAAAATGGTTATGGTCTCTCCTGACTCCATGGTTGCCAATTAATCCAATGGTTTTGTTAGAGCATTGCTCGGTTGAACCCACTGATATTGTTATCTCAAGTCAGTTGTCAAGTTTATGAGATAAAAACACAATCCTTGATAAGTTTACTCTACAACCTCGGACTAGGATAGTTTTAGGTAATCGAGATGAAGACTGATTAAGACAAAGACCGAAGCTTACTACTTGATAAATCGTAACGTCCTCGCTAAAGGTTAGAAAGGTTTTTCCTTTCCGTATCGTATTTACCATTTCTATCATATCAATAGTCTATGATGTTGTTTAGATGATCCGAAGGTATTCTAGGATTTTCGCCTTTGCATTTGTCACATTCGTGATAATATGTATAGGTAGAGTATGTTGGATTGTCTCTTGAAATAGACCACAACGGTGAACGCGTACATGAACGCGTACATGTGATTGTATGGCAATTCAGAGAACGAGCAAAAGTCTGTATGAACGCGTACATACAAGTTCCTGAATTCTCCTGAACTCTATTTGACTGCTCCATGAACGCGTACATATAAGCCATGAGAAAACTTCCAAACTTTTATATCATTGAAGTTTTCGGTCTAGGCATGATTAGTTCTCGGACTCGTCATTACGTGGCCCATGGAATTCAACAACTTAATCCAAGCGATGTTCAAACAAGTATTTGGACCAGAAGTCGCAAAGCGATGTCCAAACATAAATTGGACCAGAAGTCGCGAACCTTCAAACAAGGTTGAGTCTTCTTTAACTTTCGGCCTTGTCCAAAGTTCACAGAAGATTGATATGGGTAATCAAGTTATGGACTTTCTTAGTTCCGGAACTTGCTTGAGCCCTAGTCAAGGTTGATTAAACTTTAAGAAAATTCTCCCTTGGTGATCACTATAAATAGATGACCTTCTGCAAGATACAATCTCAATCCTCTACACATCTCTGTATCCTTGCATAAAGGTTGGTCGTCATCTCGAAGTCCTTTTGGACTACGACTATTGAAAGACTTCACTTGAGGATCGTGAAACACAGGTTGGAAGTAAAATTCCACTTGGGCCGATTGAATATTTCCAATCTTATCACGACCAAGATTTGATAGAAACTTCGTAAGGTAGATCTTGAATCGTAAACCCTAGAAGTTCCCAACGCATATTCACGAACTAGGTTTCATACTAAGTTCGTCACGCGTTTGGAGGTAAAGTTGTTTAGGCTAGATCAATAATCCTTATTCAACATATCGATTTCCATTAACCTTGACTTTAAGTCTAAAGGAAATCACAATCGTATTCTTGTTTGATTACTTGTATACTTTTAGGCGACCTGTTAGAGGCAGGGTAGCGCTAGTCTTCACGAAGGGAAGTGGAGTAACTCCTAGGCCTGTAAAGGACGTCAGCTAGGGGAATCAAGTACGTAGGTTTCTGCGGGAGCCAAGAAACGTAGGAGCACATTGGTAGCTGAGTTGCTTTTTAGGGCGAATTCAGTCTCGATACAGTTCAGTCCAAAGTCTGAGATTAGGCTAGCGTCTGTATACCGTTCATACTAAGGGTGTTCCCATCTGGACGAGGTCCCAGGGTTTTCTGCTAGGTTTGCAGTATTCTCGTTAACAAAATTCTGGTGTCTTGCATTACTTTTCCCTTCCGCATTATATTGTCTATGATCTATATAATTGAAGTAATTGCAAGTTTGTTGATTCATAACAATTGAGTGAATCCATCTCTTTTGAGATCTACAAGAACTACGTTCTTGTTAGGGTTCGGTTCTCTGAACTATACTCAGGTTGTTGTTTGAATATTGATTTGTGAGATCGTTCAAACGACTGTAATCAAATAGGTTCACGAAAACTAAAAGTTGGTGGTGTATCTCGGTATCCCCTCTTTTTCAGTTGGTATCAGAGCCGGGAAACACCTTGTAAAGGACGTAACTGTCTGTGTTTGACGCTTTCATGAATCATGAATAAAAACACCATGAAAAATGGATCTCAGACGAACAAGCTTAGTTCTTGAAATCCAAAAAGACTGACTGGACCAAACAGTGTTATCATTGTAATGATGTTGGTCACACTTCACGTAGGTGCAAAATACGCAAGTGGGAAAAGAATATGCTTATGCTTCTTACACAAAAGAGCATATCGACAACTGTAATTGGTTGCATCAATCCCAGTGTTCATACTCCATGCCCTACTATTGAAGTATCTTCTAAAAAATCTCACAGAGAAGATGGTCCAGAACAAATAGAAAATGTCTCTGACAATCTCAAGACTAGTCTTGAAAAAGATTGTCCTACACCTTTCCAAAATGCCTCCTTGATAAAGGCATATGAAACTATCCTCAACAAGCTCATAACAACTCTTGTAAATACAAAAGTTGATGTCTTAACAAAGGAAAAAAGGGAAAATAAAAGAGTCACATACTCTATTCTTGGTGAACCACCGGTTCACCTCAACACAATATAATTGTGTTATGCCTTCTCACCACTAAGAAGTACCCACTATGTTTGGTGAGAATAAAGGCAATTCTTTTGGGTACAATAAGATACAAAAACATGGGACTACATTCAGGATCGTTATCTATCTTCATTAAAAGAACCCAGGTATGCTTCAAATTACATATTTGTGATGATCAAATAAAATAGTTCTTATTGCGTTGCTGAAACAATTTGTGAGTTCACATTAAGTATCTTATTATTTAAAGGTTATCTTCAAGAATTAAAATCGTCTCCCAGTCTGTGCTATTGTGCCTTATTGTTTAATAAAAGTGGGACCTTGGTATTACATTCAATAATTCTTGTAGAAAATTCCTAAGTATGCCATTCATAAGATATCGTCACATGTTGAGCTTGCTCCAAATACGTGATGTCTGATTAAAGAGATGAAATGTCTCAAGGACTGTGAAAATTCCCTAAAAAGAGGTCGTCCTGAACATCTTATGAGCACCTAATCATGTCTTCTAGACTATTCATGAAAAGGTGTTATCACATCCAGAAAAGTCCAAAATGTAATGACTTGATGTGAGTATCAAAAACTCGTCCGATATCTCAAGATGACCTCCCTGCCTCTGGCTCCCAAGGCAAGAGTCGAGACCAGGATCTATGAGGAAACCTTGAGAATAAGCTAAGAGGTTTATAAGATTCCTTCATAGAGTTGATATATAAACTTAAAAAACTCTTCTTGGCAATTATTCATGGATTAAATAAGATGAATTGTTAAGATATTTTGGGTATACATTAATTCTCTCAATATGGGCACGCACATCCAATCCATTGGACCCTTTTGTGACACTTTTGAAAAACTCGTGAAAAATTGCCCAACTCGTTCGGGAAGGTAAGGAAGAAGTCCATCTTCCGGAACATACCAGAACATGTAAGATACACGTTTCAGAACCGCCTTCCTTAAGAATCTTGTGCTCATTAAATTCCTTAATTATCCCACCCTGAGGGATTATATAGACCACACACACACAAACTCGGATTCACGTTCAAGTTCTCCATAAAGCCATGAACATATTACTCGTAGTGTCACACGAAATAATATTGAAGAGGCTTGCAAAGTTATTGTGAAGGTGTTGGGTTTGGAAGGAAGAAGAAGAGAACTGTTCTTCTTGATGCTATTGCGGGAACTCTTGATTCTCAAGAAATCTGTGCAACAACAAATTGTTACTTTGCCTATGATCATCAGAATGTAGAAGATGACACCACGATTTCTGCAGGGGTCGTTCACGACTTTCTGAAAGAATTTGAGGCTTTCAAAATCCAACTTGATGACATTGTTAACAATATGGAATTACTGGACACTGAAATTAATGAATTGAAAGCTGATATGTCAGTTATTAAGGATGACTTGAACTATATGTTTAGCAACGTTTATGATGAAGACAATGAAGCTAACTATGTTCACTACGTGTTCAAGAAAGTTGATGACTTCAACAGCTCAAGTGAACCTGAAGAAGATCCTGAAGAAGATAGTGACTCTGATAACTAGGTCAGTTTTTGATTAGCATAGTTAACTCCTTATTAAAAAGCTTTTGTCTTTTCCTTAGGGTTTGGGTAATCACTATGCTAGAAGTATTCATCTTTTGATTTAAGCATGATTTGCATGTGCTACTTCCATGTTTTCTTTTTCATCAATTAATCGAGGTTATTAAATTAAAATCTTAATTGATGATTGCAATGCTTGATCTTAATTGATTATCTATATGAATGTATTGCAAAATCGTGAACTTACTTTTTTAGCCATACCACCCGTTCGGGTAAATCAGTTCATGAAAGATTATCAAAGTCCATGCTTCTGACTCTTATGGCTAAGGGGAGACGATTTTGATAATAAGGTACCTCGTAGACTACAATGTTGAACTCCGCTGGATTAAATGTTGTACCTTTAATTCTTTAGTCTTACAACCACTAGGAAGGGGTAACCTAATGTTTTCTCTAAAGGCGATGGTTGACCGAAACTCTCTGAGAAAGTCGGAAGATTAAACCTTGAATTCCTATTTGACCATAACTGGCTAGGAAAGAAAAACATATCTACAATTTCACTTGTGAAAATTGTAACCAAGAATTTATTCTAAATCCTTGCTTGGGAAGGTAGTCGCGTTGTTCCTTATGGAATGACACATAATGGGGGAGAGTTATTTTGAACTTGTGCTTCATGGTAATATCTTTTTGGGGAGTGCGGCCGTGGAATCTACGAGAGAATTGCATCTTTTTATCTCTCGTTTCAGGTATTTTTACCTTTGTCTACATTGATTATTGCGATTTTATGAGGATTCCTATATTTCTTTTCTTTGTCTATTTTAATGACAAAAAGGGGGAGAAATCTTGTAGTAAGGGTGAGTAAAATCTTTTTATCTACTACGACAAGTGTCTACGGCATTGTCATAGGGGGAGTAAAATCGATGTGCTTGTCAAGTCAAAGCAAAAGTTAATGTATTGAGTAAGGGGGAGAACATATCAAATTGTCTAGTATCTTGAAGCATCGATGCAATATGCTTACAAGTTTTACATACTACTCAATTGCATAACAAACTCTTGTTGGACTATGTCCTTCTAGAAACCAAGATGTGTGGTGACTTTGAGTTTGTTATCTCTACCTTGAATCTTCACTTGCAGGAACACTCATATTTCAAGACGCTGAAGATTACAAGAAGATCAAGTACATTATGGTTAGGGCTAAAAGATTTTACTTTTTGAATCCATATGTAAGATTGGTTTTTGTCACTAAAATTGACAAAGGGGGATTTTGTTAGAGCATTGCTCGGTTGAACCCACTGATATTGCTATCTCAAGTCAGTTGTCAAGTTTATGAGACAAAAACACAATCCTTGATAAGTTTACTCTACAACCTCGGACTAGGATAGTTTTAGGTAATCGAGACGAAAACTGATTAAGACGAAGACCGAAGCTTACTACTTGATAAATCATAACGTCCTCGCTAAAGGTTATAAAGGTTTTTCCTTTCCGTATTGTATTTACCATTTTTATCATATCAATAGTCTATGATGTTGTTTATATTATCCGAAGGTATTCTAGGATTTCCGCCTTTGCATTTGTCACATTCGTGATAATATGTATAGGTAGAGTATGTTGGATTGTCTCTTGAAATAGACCACAACGATGAACGTGTACATGAACGCGTACATGTGATTGTATGACATTTCAGAGAACGAGCAAAAGTTTGTATGAACGCACTAGTGGAAAATGGCTTGGTTAAGACTGACTAGGGCTTAGATGAAAGTCTGCCATGGACTAGCTTAGTTATAATTTAGTCCTAAACAGTTGTTTTTTTGTTAAAAAAACTGAAAAATTAAAAATCTTCCGGGACCAGACTTTGTTTTGGGGGGTATTTCGGTAAACTAAATGTAATCCAGGTGGACTTGAGAAAAGACTGCCAGGGTCACTAATTTCTACGGAGCAATAACCAAGAAAATCGGATAATAAAGAAAGAACAAGTAAATATCATTATCTTTGAGAAAACCCCTCTCTCTTTCATTTTCATTTCTTTGCCCTAAAACAAAATCCTCAAAATCCTTAGCCTTCTTCTTCAAAAAAATGACGCTTCATTATTCTATGAATGTTTCCTCTGTTGAGTTTTTAGGGTTCGTTCTTAATATTGTTGGTGAATCAAACAAAGATAGGTAAAGAGAGCAGTCCAAAACAAAAAATGGCTTACTGTTGAACAACTTGTTGCATTGAATTCATTCAATCCTAATATTCTTCCTGATCTTGAAGCTTATATCAATGAATATATATTAGAGGTTACGTTTTTATGCTTCAAGCTTATGTTAATGAACAGAACTCAGATTTGTTTCTATATTGATTTTGATTTTGATTTGGATCGGTTCAGAAACTAAATTTGATTTTAAGTTGCTTGTTTATGCAGGACTACAAAAAAGAGATCGAGATCCAAAGATCCAAAGTTGATTATTTGCAGGAAAAAAATTCTCAAGATTTTGAAAAACCAAGTTTCTTTGATTTGATCTCGAAATGCTTATTTAAACTTGATTAGAGCTCGGATCTGTTAATAATTCTTGTTAATCTCGCTTTAGAGACAAAAATTTCAGTAAATTTTTTGATAAAATTTTTCGGATCTGTTAAACTCGATTAGAGATCGATTCGTCTTTTAATCTATCACAAGCAACATTTCACTTCGACCAATTGAGTCTTGATGTGGGGATCCAACATGGTGGCTTCTATTGCAGTCGTAATGCACATCTGGTAGGTGGAACCATGGTTAAGAAGCTTTAGATAATTGGCAACTTACTATGTTTTAAGTGTAGGGAGATGATTATCTTATTAGCTATGCTTTCGTATTGCAGGGTTTAATGTCGAGACTGTTGAATACAGGAACATTAGCTTCACTTTGCGGGATGTTGGTGGTCAAGGCATGGTATAAATATTTGTTACGTTTTTTATTTTGTGTTCTCTTTTACATTTTATGTTGATACAAAGAGCATTTGGTTATTTCATTTCTTTTACAGATCCATCCATTGTGGAGGCACTACTTCCAGAACACACAAGGTCTTATCTTTGTGGTTGATAGCAATGACAGAGACCCTATTGTTGAGGCGAGGGATGAATTACATAGGATATTAAATGAGGTACCAGAATATCAAACTCATTAGTGTTATGTACAAATTTCTGTTGGTCGTTGTCTTAAATACAACGAAATTTTAACTGATGTTCCACCCTAGGTACAAGCTCAGTTTTGGATTTACATTTTTCAAGAGATTAGGGAATGAGCTAATAGAGAGGCAATAAAATTCAACACTCATACTGTCTAATGGCTAATCTTACTTTGCATCTTCCTCCTGAAGGAATTTCATTTCAAAAACCTGCCTTTCTTTAGAAATCCTCTGTTTTTGAACAGAGTTTGTACTTATTCATATGTATGTTTCTTCTACCGGTTTATTCTTCTTGAATTGTTGTGTCATTGAACTAATTTTATGAATTTCTCATTTCAGGGAGGGATATCGAGAAGGTTACTGTGTAAGGCTCGAGAAATGCACCATGTTTTCGAGAGTTAGTAAGGAAAGAAGCCGTTTTGTTATTGAGGCGTACTGCAGGCGCGAGCAGAGAGAAATGTGTCCGGCATCAACCTTAGCTTCTATAAAAAGTCTATCCAGCTCTTGGAATGGTTCCAAGCTGACAACATGTGAGATAAAACAACATAATCTAGTTTTTACTGGTTTTTGGCGGTGATGTACATTGGAGCTTAGAAAGTAACAATTTATACTGTAGGTTGTGAAAGAAATTGAAGTTGATCATTGTTTTCATATTTTGAACTTGGATAGATTTAAGATGTTGAACTTTCAATATAATTGTTTAATTGGTTTCCATTAAGTTTCAATTTTGATTTTGTTCTCGATTAATATTGATATTGTTTTAAGATTCAGCTGAAACATTTCTAAATTCAGCTGAATCAAATCTATTTTTTTATACAATATAATTAATTAAAAGACTGCTTCTGTCAGTGTTATCGAACAACTAACTAAGGCAGTCTTTCTTTTCAAACAATAAACGCATGCTGGAATCAGACTTATTTTTAAATAAGTCTTCCAGGATACACATGACAGAAACAGACTTATTCTGGGTGATTAAGTCTGATTCTGTCATGCTTAACAAGGCCATTTTCCACTAGTGACGCGTACATACAAGTTCCTGAATTCTCCTGAATTCTCCTGAACTCTATTTGACTGCTCTATGAACGCGTTCATGAACGCGTACATATAAGCCATGAGAAAACTTCCAAACTTTCATATCATTGAAGTTTTCGGTCTAGGCATGAGTAGTTCTCGGACTCGTCATTACTTGGCCCATGGAATTCAACAACATAATCCAAGCGATGTTCAAGCAAGTATTTGGACCAGAAGTCGCAAAGCGATGTCCAAACATAAATTGGACCAGAAGTCGCGAACCTTCAAACAAGGTTGAGTCTTCTTTAACTTTTGGCCTTGTCCAAAGTTCACAGAAGATTGAGAATGGGTAATCCAGCTATGGACTTTCTTAGTTACGGAACTTGCTTGAGCCCTACTCAAGGTTGCTTAAACTTTAAGCAAAGCCTCCCTTGGTGATCACTATAAATAGATGACCTTCTGCAAGATACAATCTCAATCCTCTACACATCTCTGTATCCTTGCATAAAGGTTGGTCGTCATCTCGAAGTCCTTTTGGACTACGACTATTGAAAGACTTCACTTGAGGATCGTGATGCACATGTCGGAAGTAAAATTCCATCCAGTATCTTGGGTCGGTTGAATATTTTTAATCTTATCACGACCAAGATTTGATAGAAACTTCGTAAGGTAGATCTTGAATCGTAAACCCTAGAAGTTCCCAACGCATATTCACCGAACTAGGTTTCATACTAAGTTCGTCACGCGTTTGGAGGTAAAGTTGTTTAGGCTAGATCAATAAGCCCTATTCAACATATCGATTTCCATTAACCTTGACTTTAAGTTTAAAGGAAATCACAATCGTATTCTTGTTTGATTACTTGGATACTTCTAGGCGTTCTGTTAGAGGCAGGGTAGCGCTAGTCTTCACGAAGGGAAGTGGAGCAACTCCTAGGCCTGTAAAGGACGTCAGCTAGGGGAATCAAGTACGTAGGTTTTTGCGGGAGCCAAGAGACGTAGGAGCACATTGGTAGCTGAGTTGCTTGTAGGGCGAATTCAGTCTCGATACAGTCCAGTCCGAAGTCTGAGAGTAGGCTAGCGTCTGTATACCGTTCATACTAAGCGTGTTCGAATCTGGACGAGGTCCCGGGGTTTTTCTGCTAGGTTTGCAGTTTCCTCATTAACAAAATTCTGGTGTCTTGCATTACTTTTCCCTTCCGCATTATATTGTCTCTGATCTATATAATTGAAGTAATTGCAGGTTTGTTGATTCATAATCTTTGAGTGAATCCATCTCTTTTGAGATCTACAAGAACTACGTTCTTGTTAGGGTTCGGTTCTCTGAACTATACTCAGGTTGTTGCTTGAATTTTGATTTGTGAGATCTCTCAAACGACTGTACTCAACTAGGTTCACGAAAACTAAAAGTTGGTGGTGTATCTCGGTATTCCCGCTTTTTCAGTTTTAATTAGTTTTGTCACTATCATTAATTATTTATAAGCTACTCATAATTTTATTACATAATAATTGTTTCATATTAATGCTAATAAATTTATTTTCATCAGTTAATAATTAATTAATTAATTAACTTATAATTATATATTTTACAATAAATAAATAAATAATAAAAAAAAACAAAAAAAAAACTGATAAATATATCACGTGTTAGTGTCTCTTTGTGGTGTCCGGGAGGGGTAGTAAAGGCGAAGGGTAGGTACCGACACGGAGGTCACCGGTCGGCACATGTGGTGGAAACAGCGGGGGGTAGCGGAAGTGGTAGTGAATGTTGGTGATTATTGTGTGATATAAGACACATCAACGAAACTTAGGCTAGATAAAGGATCGTTGGTCTTCAATCAATCAATACCTAATTCCCTCTAATACGTTTCACACAAACGAAATCGACCATAGAATTTCCTTGAATTTGAAGACTGAATTTTGTAGTAGAATCCGAGTTAATTAAGTGACAATAAAGACCTAAATAAATATTCAAACTCACCAAATATACTATTCTAGAATGGGTCTTCTAAAATATGTGTCCGAACATGACTTACAATACAATGGGTTTACAGGGCAATGATTTTTCTAAAATTTGGGATGTTATGAGGCGACATGAGACGGAGAAAAATATACTTCAAACATATGAATGTCGAAAAGGGGCAAGAAAACAGAGAACCATTTCAATATTAAGATAGAAATGTCTTCTTCGTGTTTTTTTTCTTTTTTTTTCCTTCTTAATTACCTTAGAGGGAAAGTAAATTTTTTGGGGGCTATGAGGTGTGTACCATGCCATTTACAAAGAGACAGAAAAATACATATTTCAAACATATAAACATAGAATTTTTAATAATTCTGTGTCGTCTGCGGCTTGGGAAAATCCCTTGTCATTAAAATAACAACATCCTTATCTTTGAAATTCAACTATTGATCGATCATAAGCACAATAGTTTTCCTTAACTCTACTATATCATAAAATTCTTCTTTGATTTTGATTAAACTATCGAGAACTCGCTACCTAAAATCTATAAAATCATTGATACACCATCTTTATTTTTCTGTTAACCAAAACACTAACAGAACCACACAACCAAAGTTGAAGAGTTTTTACTGAAAGAATGTCTATCAGAATATATTCTCCACTATAAAACAATGTTAATTACTTAGTACGTTTGAAAAATTTTAACAATATATTCTCCCTCACCAAGCAAGATTTTCCGAAAATCTAGAATGTAAATATATTCTTTAATTTTTTACCCAATACAAAGTAAAGATTTTTTTAGGAAATAGGAATTACAATTTATCTAAATAACACGATACTTTTTTTATCTTTTACACTCGTGCTACAAAGATAAATACAACTTAATGCTTGTGCATTAATGTATTCACTTGATTATTTAATATAGTCAAAGTATTGGAGGAATATTGCTTGTGCTTTTAAGTAGTTGGCAATAATATTTGTCTTCTATGTATAGCTCTTGACGAGACGATTCCAATTATCAAAGAATCACTCGATTTTGATACAGGACGAAGGAGTTATGTGCAGAATAATATTCATTTTTGCCGACGAATAGTAGGTTTCGAACTCTAACAAATGTAATTGTTAGGATCCGAAATCTAAAGATTGAAAACGTGATTTTCTTCATGTTTGGTGTATTTTCTTCTGAAAAAACAGGGGTACCGAAATACTACCAACATTTCGTGGTTTGTGAGTCTATGGTAAGATATGGACGATCTCAAAAATTAATAATCAAATTTTTGTAACCTGAGTAGGATCACAAGTGATCAATTTCGACGCAAGACAAGTCTTGGTGAATCCCTCGAAAGGATTGGGAATTAACTGCTGGTTAATAACGTCCAACTTGTGTTGCTTTAATTATACAATCAGATATATAAAGCGGAAAGTAAAGCACACATACACTAGAAGTTTTGTTAATGAGGAAACCACAATCCAGCAGAAAAACCCCGGGACCTAGTCCAGTTTGAACACCAAGCAGTATTAACCTGTCTACAAACACTAGCCTACTATCAGACTTCGGTCTAGGATGTAGAAGAGACTGATTTCAGCCTCCAAGAGAATCAGCTACTGACGCACTCCTTACGTCTCTTGGATCCCGCAAGACCCCACTCACTTGATTCCCCTAGCTGACGTCCTTTACAGGCATAGAAGTTGCTTTAACCACTTTTAAAGACTTTAGATAACTTCAGCTTTGTGATCCCTATTCTCTTGTGTGTGTTTCGAACTGTCCTCCACAGTTTAACAAACCAAAGTGACTTCTTTTAGATATGATCAAGCTTATACGAAAATCTAATTACAAGTTAGGGCTAGCATGTAAATAAAGTAAAAAATGCCTAAATTGTCTCTACCTCAAGTGTGAAAATAATCACTTAAGAGACTTACACAGTCGGAGATAACTAGGTCTTACAATACCGTGTGCAGCCGTACGTTGCTTCTTTCAACCTTGTTATCGTTTAACTGTTCTTGAATGGCCTTACTGCAGACGAGAATGACCGTAGAATAGAGAAGAACAAGCTGAAGCTACCATGGTTACAAGTTACTCTGATAATTACCACAAAAGTATGTTATCGCCTACCTGTGCTTCCCAACTCTCAAGAGAATTCTTTATAGTCGTTAGGTAAATCCCACGAAAGAACTGCTATATAATAGAGGATGAATACCACAACAAGCCTACACCGAAGTATAAAGAGTTTATGCAGAATTCCACAAAGAAATTTTACGTATGCTTGATGCTTGTGGTTTTCGTTCTAGACTCCTCTATTTATAGTATTCAATAAGATGGGTTACTTAGGAATAAAGAAATAGATTCCTTGTGCTGCAAGTTAGCTAATGACCATGTAAATGATCCCGTTACTTTACTTGCACACAAAGTGTCACAGTTTAATCACACTTGGAAACCTTTTAACGTTTATCTGGCAAGCAGTTTGTTAGCTCTTAAACTTCTTCAAGATAGGGTTCCAATAGAGATGTGACCAACTGAAATCTTATTGAACCATAGAGATTCGTTAGATAGGCCGCAAAAGATATTCGTGTTAAAAGATGAAGTCTATCTAAGCGATAGGAGTTATTTGTTAAACCCGTGTAATTATCCCGAATATAATCACCAAGAGGTTCGCGAACCGCTTGGACTTGGAATTCATGCAAAAAAGTCAACCATGTTGTTCACATACATGTACGTGTACAAACACAACTTTTTAGAACTCCGGTGGAAAAACCGGAGCTCTTGTACACAAACAGGTTCGCGAACTGCCTGATCCCAAATTAGAGTTTTAACTGGATCCGCTCGAAGTGCTTGGCCTGAGCCAATTTCCGTACTTAGACGTGGTTACACTCCGAGCTATAATCCATGACTCTGCTCTAGAGTATATTCCTTAAATTCACCATTCTCCTACATTGATTTGCAAGCAAACCATTGTAATGGAAAGTGTATGGAATCCATCTCATGTATCTTGTAAACTTAGTATCTATAAGCATCTTAGAATATTATATTGCTTTAATGTTACAACATTTTCATTTACTATGAAATATTCTCATTTATTTAAGAGTAATTTTTAAACGAAAATTGTTAAAACATTGAATATATTATTTAATGCAAAAGTCATCTTTATTTATTGAAGAATCTTTTCATTTATTGGAAAATATTTCATTGAATGAAAATTGTTAAGCATTAAAGTTGAATCTTTAATATTAGACTTTTTATAATTATTAAAGAATATTTTTTATTTACTTGAAAATATTTTGCAATGAATAAATTTGTTAAAATATTATTGAGACTTTAATGTATTCAGTAAATAGGGAATTTCGAACATATTTAACATGTACTTAAAAAGAATTCAAAATTCTCTAGCTTATTTAGAAAGCAAAATCTAGCTTGTTTTGAAAGTTAAGCATTGGTTATATAAACTTTGTCCTCTTTCTTCTAAGTTTTCTTTAGAAAAACTTGAGCTCATATTCTGTTCGAATCTAAGATTTCGTTCTTTGTCTGGAATAGTGATAGAATCTTCTTTGGGACGAAGAATAACTAGAAGTACCTTCAAGGGAAACTAGCAACAAATCGAAGTTCAGGAACTTTCCTAACATGAACAGTTCGTGAACTAAAAATTCCAGTACGTGAACTAAGTGTTCTCCAGGTTTCAGACACTTCGCACACAACAATGATTTATGAACAAACTATGACCGTACTATATGTTCATAGATACTCACTCACTCTAATCTTAACATCGAAATACACTTAAATATAAACTTGTGTACCAGGAAACAAGCCAAACTTTTCGAAAAGTTAATCTTGCAAATATGATCCTCCTTATAATGATAATTACTATTACTATTTAAAGTCTTCGATTGTTTCGAAATAATAGAAAAGTAGAGAAGAGAGTCCGAAACTAAATCACACTCTTACTAATCTTTGATGATGGAGTCTTGATGATGTCTTCAAGTGATCTTCAATCTTCATGGGTATTCGGTGAAACCTATGACCCAACTACCTAATCTAATTCAGTATCCGAAACATACCTTAGTAGACTATATCAAGAATTGTGTTTTGACATCTAAACTTGAAAATTGACTTGACATACCAACGCCAATGGGTTCAACCGAGCATTGCGCTAATAGACATAAAAATATATGATCAGTATTTCTCATTTAGTTTGATAAATTCAAATGCTAATTTTTAGTCACATTGTTAGACATAAGGCAGGGACGGATCAAGGATGCTTCTTTCGATATAGGGCTAGAATGTTACAGATTGGCATGAAGGCTGCAACAAAAAAATTGGAACAAATTACACAAGTAACAACAAAATTCTTAACTCTCTGTCAACTGGTGATGATAAAATTATTTTTTCATTCAATTAGGACATTTCTATATGAGCTGAAAATGATTGTGGGCTATGATCTCTTTACTTATAGTGGTCCAAAAACAAAAACAAGCAAATAAGCACACCTATCCTTTTTTGTGGGGCAAATTGAGGGACGTGCTACAACCATAGTTAGCTCCCACATAGACTCATCCCTAACATAAGATATGTATTGAAATTTAAATTTAAAATTTTTATATCCTTATATAGGTGTGCTTATCTGAAACTAAAATAAACAAATGTATCAATATCAGTGAAAATGATGACAGGAAGTAGAAAGAAGGAGAAGAAAAATATATTGTTGATGCGCATAATTAAACGTATACACAAGAACATCTTTGTAAGTAAAATATGCTACATAAGATTTACCCTAAAACTACCCAACAATTTCTTAGGTAATACACTTACAGTATCCCCTAATAACCACTATAGCTAATTAAGCCACTTCAACATGTCAAAAAAACGCCAGAGAGTGAAACCTGGAACATGTGAAAGTGATCAAAACAGTGTTAGACACACATATGATATGATGGCTTGACAAGAAAAAACCAGTGGGACGAAACTCTGATCAAGGAAAAAGAGTAGAACAAGGTAAATTCAATACAAAATTGTATGGCGATGCTTTCACAAATGAGTACTTCAGTAAATTCCTGGCAGATAAAATCTTTGATTCGATGAATTCCAGTGTGTCTTAACTAATTTATTTAATTGGTAGTCCTTTCATGAAGAATTTTGTTAGTTGTTTTAGCCTCTTTCAATTGAACGAAATTGGCGTAACTCTTGTATATGGTGTATGATATACCTTAACCAACCACACTCAATGATAGCTTCTTACCAATATCTCATACACAATTTTATATATCACTTTAGGATCTATATATAAGTATCACACTCAAGAAAATGATACCCTTGGTTTGTAGACTCACATGGCCGAATCGTATCACGAACTCAATTTTGACCAAAAATCTGTTTTTTTTTTTTTTAAAGTCATACTAAGTTCACATACGATTAAAGTGAGTCATGCCATTTGAACTCAGAACCTTGAACAGCCGAGTAAGACCCAAGTTGTACACTACATTTTTTTTTTAAATAATAAAGTTTACATATCGACTTCTATATTGTTAGAGCATGGCTCGGTCAACCTCACTAAGTGTTGGTATGTCAAGCTTAGTTGTCAAATTTAGTGATCAAAACTCGACCGCTAAACAACACACATTAGGTAAAGTGATGAGTGAGTTATCTTTAGGTTGTGGAAGATTTTGGTAGGATTTGGAATCACTACTTGAAGAGTTGAAGAAAGACTGGAGATCAAACGAAGACATCCGGCTTCATCATTCAAGAGGTTAGTGAATCTAAATAACGCGATTCCATTATCTTTTACACTTGTGCTACAAAAGACAAAAACATAACTCTCTTCTTGAGCTTTACGTTATGACTTGATCACTTGTGATCAGTGTGTCTTAAGATAACTCGACTTTATCGCTTGCGATAGTTGTGTTGAAGTTATGACGTTCCAATATTGCTTAGAGCTTTCTTTTCTTCTCCGTCTCTAAGTAATATAAGGTTTTTCCTAAAACCTTCGAGTTGGATATAGCAGTGTGATGTTGTCTCGGTAGTACTACGAGATTTAATCCATCACAGTATTGTGTCTCTACTTACCTAGTCTGACTCTGTCGGATTGATTAGCAAATACTTGTATGAGCTAAATGTAAGTGAGATTGTGACTCACACTTATGTTGTGTAGACTCGATATACTGACGTTCTGAGCATCGAATGCCACGTCTTGGTTTGGCTCTGAATACTGAAGTTCTGAATCATTTACTTGATTTTGTATATGAACATCTCATATAGCATATTAAACTTCTGGATTCCGAAACCATATTCTTGTTATCTCATCTTATGGATTTTCAATGTTCGAAACCTCAATGTAGGTTTTGGTAAAACCAAACGTTGATTTCGAAACCATAATCTGGTTTTCGTATCCATAAGCTATTGGTCTGAAACTTAAATATTGTGACCAATGAGACAGCATGGGTTTGAAACTATGTTTGCTGGCTAACAGTGACTTGAGAATCAAGATCAATGAATCTTGACCATGTGAGTTCTAAAAGGTCGAAAAGACCCTGGGTTTCCTAAAGGTTTATGTGAACCGGGAAATATAACCTGTGTGTCAAGGCTAAAAAGGTGTGATGCTGAAACGGTGCTTGAGCACATGGACTCTCAAGTTCGACACCAAACATATGTGATAAAACTCCAATATGTGTTTCTTGTTTCGAAACCTTAACCAAGGTTTTGTTAAACAGAATCTAGATTTCGAAACCTCACTTTGGTTTCGCTATATGGAAACTTGATTTGGGAACCTTAATTTGGTTCTGGTCATATAATGAACTTTAGATTTCGAAACCTTAATCTGGTTTCTGCCAGACAGTATGTAGGTTTCGAAACCTAAATATGATTATCTAAGAATGCGTATTTTCGAAGTTCAAACTTTATCATTTTGATTTGTGCTTCAACGAATTAATGAGTTTGATATTCTCAGTTTGAAGTTTGAATTAGTTCATCTTCAATGTACAACTAAGTTGTTTGAGTCATCATCAGAAATATGGTTAGTCGCTCTAGTTAGTAGACACATGATTTCTGATCAATATTGTACATGATTAGATCTTCGTATGATTTTACTACTTGATCAAATATTCATTTGATTATTCATTTGATGTTTTGATTTGAATTCTTGGATATCATTAACGTGATCATCTACATTGGAATCAAGAATTCAGGAGATTCAACATTTTTCTATTGCTCGTTTAAATCATGCACTGTACATCCATGGTATATCTTTATGCGTGATTCGGAAAGTCTCTTGAACCTACGTCTTCACTTAAGCTTAACACACAAGGCTTGTCCACGTTTGTAAGGATACGTTTGCGGAACGTTGAACCACTTTGGACCAGATCCCACTTCCACCTAGGATCGTTCTGGCCCGTCCAGCAAAGCCTAGGAAGTGATGTCGACATTATTAAAGTTGATGACGACATTTGGAAGTAATAATACCTTAACGAGATTTTCGAAACTAAATGACACGTTTCGAATTGAGCTCTTTCCCAAGGAGCATATTTGGTAAGCACCATATTTCGAATTAATGAAATATCCAAATATACCTTATGAGTATTATGTGCTATGTTTACTATATTGGCCAAACATTTATTGAAAATATATTTTCATTATGAATTATATTTTTCTTTAATGTAAAATGCTATAGTATTAGATCTCATTAAATGTTATGAGTCTAAGTGAGGAATTTCAGAACTAATATGGAAATGTGCTTTAATGAATTTCCGAAATTAAATTAGCCTCATTTTAAAGCTAAGCCTTAGTCAATATAAATAGGAGTGGTATCTATCTTGAAAGCTTTATCCCTCTACCAAGCTCTTCTTCGGAATTGTAAGCTTGTGTTTGTCGCTTTTCTTTTCAGTTACCTTTGAGCTTTTGCTCTCGTTCTAGAATTGCGTGAAAGTCTTCTCTAGGGATCGAGAAGCCTAAAAGTCCCTCTAACGGGAAACTAGTTTATGTTTATAGCCTTCTTTTTATTGTACTTGTGTTATGTTCTATCACGTCTATCAAACCTTGCGATCTTGTTTATTCTATGGTCCTTCTCTTCTGCAATAAGGCCACTCAAGATCGTTGTGATTAGAATATACTCTTTATCTATTAACCTGGATTTGTCAACAAGCCGCTTTCTGTTTGTGTGCCTAAACTATAGATATTTAGTGGAATCAAGATTGATGTTATTAGATTTGTTCTTTGCAGGTACACCGTTCTTCAAGGTCATATCATATCGTACTTGCTACAGCTATCTGCTTGATTCCAACTGGGACAACAAGGTTGCTCTTTCGGGAGTTTAGGTTTTGAAACCTTGATCGATATCTCGAGGTGTTTATTGCCTAAGTAAACTCAATATCCTCGATCTTGGTGTAAAACAACTTCGGTGAAATGTCTGTTAGTTACCAAGGATATCATCTAGCGGTTTGACCTGCCGCTATTTAGTTGTTGTCCATAAGGTTGTAATCATCCGATTGGAGGCCGGGTAGCGATAGTCCTCGCGACGGGCTGTGAGGAAACTCTTGCGTAAGACAGTAAAGGACGTATGTTTGCGTAAGGGAGTACATGTGCGTGACCAGTGACCACCTTGCTGTGGTTGGAGGCGTAGGAATACTAAGGGGAAATCTTTGTGACTAATAGTCGTATTAGGGTCATATTGTCTGCACCAGCTAGTCCGAAGTCTGAGAGTAGGTGTGTTGGCGGCTTAATTCTTAAGAGTATTCAAACTGGACGAGATCCTGGGGTTTTTCTACGAGTTTGTAGTTTCTTCGTTAACAAAAATCTTGTGCGTACTTTACTTTACTTCCGCGTTATATTTGTTTATCATTTATAATTAAAGTATTTATAATCTTGTGGCTAATTAACTTCGTAACAAATAAGCTAAGGGGTACGAATAAAGAAAATTAGCTAAGGGGAAAGAATAAAGAAATTTAGCGTACCTTTGTTATTTTTTAAAATTGATAGAAAAAGAAAAGAATAAGATGAAATACGTCGATGAATTAAACCATGTATTCCCTACTTTTGGAGATATGGCTAAAACTGGGATGATATTGTTTTTATGATCAAATCAACCGTCATGTTATGTTTTTTCAATTTAAAAAGTTTCAAAGATGCTCCAATTAATCTTGTTATTTATGTTGGAATCGTTCATCATTAATTTTATAATATTTTTTTGGAGTTTCTTTCTTTTAACATATCAACTATTTCTTTTCTTTTTTTTTTAAAGTATTTTATGTGAACTATGAATATTACAAATTTGTTTTACAATTATAACCTTTGTTTTACAAATTTGTTGAAGATACTCCAACTCGGGCAACGGCTCATAAATGCTAATTTGAAGAGCATCCAATTGAGGCAGCGTCTCATGACAACATAGTAGAATATTTAAATTCATACTCCAACCGGTTCACATAGAACAAACACCAAGAGACATTTGTGAACATTTATTTGTGAAGGTTTCATATGTGAAAATTTTCCTACGTGGAGGTCTTCATAAAACCTCTATTTGTGAAGGTTTTCATATGTGACAATTTTCCGATCTGGAGGTCATCCTAGAATCTCTATTTGCTAAGGTTTCATTAACAAAAATATTCATACATCTCGAATAGACAAACTGAAGGTGAAACTTTTCAATTTTCTTTATATCAAATATCAATATTTTGCAGAACGATTTAGGTTTTTATGAATGATCAAACCTCAATAGTCAATTTTCATTATATCCTAAAAATGAGCCTTTAAGTAATCCTATCATGTTCGAGTATAGGGAGAAAATGCCCCTGAAAATCAACGAAAACCTTATATAGCAAGCCCTATAACGCCAAAGTTCACCATGAAGTATTCAAATCTAAAGCTAGCTATTTCAGATATGTTAATTATACGTGGAGGACCGATGAACATCTCCAATAGTGGGTCACGAAAATCCTACGTGGAGGTTGTTAGAGCATTGCTCGGTTGAACCCACTGATGTTGCTATCTCAAGTCAGTTGTCAAGTTTATGAGACAAGAACACAATCCTTGATAAGTTTACTCTACAACCACAGACTAGGATAGTTTTAGGTAATCGAGACGAAGACTGATGAAGACGAAGACCGAAGCTTACTACTTGATAAATCATAACGTCCTCGCTGAAGGTTAGAAAGGTTTTTCCTTTCCGTATCGTATTTACTATTTATATCATACCAATAGTCTATGATGTTGTTTATATGATCCGAAGGTATTCTAGGATTTTCGCCTTTGCATTTGTCACACTTGTGATAATATGTATAGGTAGAGTATGTTGAGTTGTCTATTGAAATGACCCTAACGGTGAACGCGTACATGTGTTGATTTTGGCATTTCAGAGAACGAGCTAAGTCTGTATGAACGCGTTCATGAACGCGTACATACAAGTTCAAGAATTCTCCTGAATTTTCCTGAACTCTATTGACTGCTCTATGAACGCGTACATATAAGCCATGCGAAAACTTCCAACTTCCATATCTTGAAGTTTTCGGTCTAGGCATGATTAGTTCTCGGACTTGTCATTACTTGGCCCATGGAATTCAACAACTTAATCCAAGCGATGTTCAAACTAAGTATTTGGACCAGAAGTCGCAAAGCGATGTCCAAAACAAGAATTGGACCAGAAGTCGCGAACCTTCAAACAAGGTTGAGTCTTCTTTAACTTTTGGCTTAGTCCAAAGTTCTTAGAAGATTGAGAATGGGTAATCAAGTTATGGACCTTCTTAGTTCCGGAACTTACTTGAGCCCTAGTTAAGGTTGCTTAAACTTTAAGCAAAGCCTCCCTTAGTGATCACTATAAAAAGATGACCTTCTGCAAGATACAATCTCAATCCTCTACACATCTGTGTATCCTTGCATAAAGGTTGGTCGTCATCTCGAAGTCCTTTTGGACTACGACTATTGAAATACTTCACTTGAAGATCGTGAAGCACATGTCGGAAGTAAAATTCCATCCAGTATCTTGGGTCGATTGAATTTTTTCAATCTTATCACGACCAAGATTTGATAGAAACTTCGTAAGGTAGATCTTGTATTGTAAACCCTAGAAGTTCCCAACGCATATTCACGACCAAGATTTCATACTAAGTTCGTCTCGCGTTTTGAGGTAAAGTTGTTTAGGCTAGATCAATAAGCCCTATTCAACATATCGATTTCCATTAACCTTGACTTTAAGTCTAAATGAAATCACAATCGTATTCTTGTTTGATTACTTGGATACTTTTAGGCGTCCTGTTAGAGGCTAGGTAGCGCTAGTCTTCACGAAGGGAAGTGGAGCAACTCCTAGGCCTGTAAAGGACGTCAGCTAGGGGAATCAAGTACGTAGGCTACTGCGGGAGCCAAGAGATGTAGGAGCACATTGGTAGCTGAATTGCTTGTAGGGTGAATTCAGTCTCGATACAGTCCAGTCCGAAGTCTGAGAGTAGGCTAGTGTCTGTACACCGTTCATACTAAGGGTGTTCACATCTGGACGAGGTCCCGGGGTTTTTTTGCTAGGTTTGCAGTTTCCTCGTTAACAAAATTCTGGTGTCTTGCATTACTCTTCCCTTCCGCATTATATTGTCTCTGATCTATATAATAGAAGTAATTGCAAGTTTATCGATTCATAACCTTTGAGTGAATCCATCTCTATTGAGATCTACCAGAACTACGTTCTTGTTAGGGTTCGGTTCTCTGAACTATACTCAGGTTTTTGTTTGAATATTGATTTGTGAAATCGTTCGAACAACCACAATCAACTAGGTTCACGAAAACTAAAAGTTGGTGGTGTATCTCGGTATCCCCGCTTTGTCAGTTGGTATCAG